>PVIC010008067.1:0-11160 GCA_004025085.1 Thryonomys swinderianus
AAAAAAAAAAAAAAAAAAAGTGGTCTGGGGACTTAGCTCACATGGTACCTCGCCAACCTTGGCCTTGGACGCACAAGGGCCCGTTTGATCCTCAGTACCACAAAAAACAAAAACAATTTTAAAAAAAAGGAAAGAGAAAGAATAGGAATAATTATAGACAAAGCTGCCCTTCACAAAGGACCACTAATATAATTCTAGGAGCATCTGTTAGTCTTCCTAACTCCCTAAAAAATTCACCACCAGACTGCTTTAAATGCCGCAGATCTTCAGTTGTGACATTATGCCCTGTTTAATGCAAACACCCCTTGGGAAATAATCTAGCAAGCTTTTAACAGTTTAGAGTAGAAAAATCGATCTGATCTGATCCCCATTTGCTTATTCACTAACCATGAGCTTTTCCTGCCCATCCGCTCTCCCTTCCTCCCTTCCTTTATCGCTCCCTCACCAGGCCCCGAATGCTCTATCACTCTTCAGACTGCACAGTGCTGAGTGAGGGGCCTTGGAGCCAGGGCCTATGGGCCTGTCCAAAGAACAGCAAAGATTAGCTATGCCCAGAGTTTACTTTATCTGTAACATTTTACACTAGGACTGAGGAAATCTGTCTGTCGAGCCTGCGGCATTAATGTCTGCCTTTTGGCATATTCCCAGGACATCCCCAGTGCTTGGCCTAAGTGTTGGGAGCAACTGGAATCTCATATGTTGCTAATGGGAATTTGAATTAGTCCAACCACCTTGGAGAGCATTTGGCATAAAGCAGAATATATACATCAGAAATCCCTTGTCTAGTAGAATAAGTTTTAAAAAGCTACCATAATCACCAAAGACATATTTAGAATGTTCACAGCGATACCATTTCATAACGGCTCCAAACTGGAAACCGCCCAAATGCCAGTCACTTGTGGTGTGTTCGTGGGAACAAAAAACCGACAACTGCACACAATATGAACAAATCCCACAATCTCACTGATGAACAAAACAAATCATTCACCAAATACCATACTAATATATATGCAATATATATTTTATATATATATGTATATATATATTATATTTTTCTTGAGATAAGGTCTTACTGTACATCCCAGGCTGGTCTTGAACTCACAAAAACCCTCCTGAAGCTTCCTGAATGCTAGGATTATAGGTGCACATCACCAGGCTCAGCCCAAATTATTCCATTTTTTAAAAGTATAGAAATTGGGCCAGAGATTTAGTTCAGTGGTTCTGGCACCTGCCTCGCAAGCACAAGGTCCTGAGTTCAATCCCAGTAACCACATACAATGCTGGGCGTGAGTCACCAGCCATCAATACCACATACCACAGTGCCGGGCGTGGTGGCTCACGCCTGTAATCCCAGCTCACGCCTGTAATCCCAGCACTCGGGAGGCAGAGGCAGGAGGATTGCTGAGTTCAAGGCTTGCCTGGGCTACATAGTGAGCTCAGGGCCAGCCTGAACTACAAAGTGAGACCCTGTCTCAAAAAAAATAAAAAGTGTAGAAATCTACAAGCTAATGCTATTAGATTTACAATAGTGGGTACCGTTAGGCAGGACTAGTAACCAGAGAGGAACATGACAAAGCAGAGTCACCTATTGTTTCTCTAGCTCTAGATGTTGCTTTCACAGGAATGGTCAGCTTGTGGAAATTTAGTAAGCTGTAAAAGTATCATATAAACTTCTCTGGATGTTTATAAAACAGTAAAAATAGACAGTTAATAAGCTGGGGATGGTGGCAAATGCTTGTTTTCCAAGCACTCTGGGGGGCTGAAGTTGGAAGATCAGAAGTTCAAACCAAGCATAAGTAACTTGGACACTGTTTCAAAAAACACAAAAAGGGTGGTGCAAATATAGCTGAGCACAAAGGCACTGGGGTCAGCCTTCAGTACTAAAATAAATACTTAAACAGTAAATAACTTTGATTTTTTTTTTTTTGCTTTTTGAGACAGGGTCTGGCTTTGTAGTTCAGGCTGGCCCTGAGCTCGCTATGGTGCCCAGGCAAGCCTCAAACTCAGCAATCCTCCTGTCTCTGCCTCCCGAGTGCTGGGATTACAGGCATAAGCCACCAAGTCCAGCATTGTGGTATGCGGTGTTGATTGTTGGTGGGCGTGCCTCCACGCCCAGCATTATATGTGGTTACCGGGGATTGAACTCAGGTCCTGCGCCTGCAAGGTAGGCGCCGGAACCACTGAGCTAACCCTCCAGCCAATAACTTTGATTTTTAAAGTTTTTGGCTTTGCTTGTTTGGCTGTGAAGGGCTGAACCCATTGTCTCACACATACCAGGCAATGCACAGAGCAGTGTCCCCTTGTCCACCTTAAGTCCCTTAAGGAATATGTGACTGTTCACCTTGTAAGGTATTTGGAAACTTTTATATTTGGAGAGGAACCCAAAATACCAGGTTTTAGAACCCAGGTAGATAGAATAAGAGCATGAAGCATCTGTCCCTAAGGTAAGGATGGACCTAGCCCTAACCTTGGAGAAGAGGGAGAAAAAGAGAGGCAGGTTTTTCTGGACCCTGTGCTGGAACAATCTGTCCGTAAAGGATAGTGTTTGTGCCCAGAAGCCCATCTCCTCTGAGTGCACACGGGCAACTGCCTCCTATACCTGTTCTCCAAGTCCAGCATTTCCATCTGGACTAGAACCCCTGCACTGACCATTTGGTGGATTTTGACATCATTTTCCCAGTTTCCTCTCCAAAAGGTTTATATTGAAAGCAAAAAGCTGTATTGAAAAGAGTGTGCTTCCCTAGCTTCCAAGCTTATCATCTCTATAAGAGTCTAAAAACTCAGACCTGGACTACAGAACCAAACTATTTATCTACCTGGAGGCTTTTCTTCTTTTGGTGCTAGGGATTGAACCTAGGGCCTTACACATGCAAAGTACACATTCTGTAACTGAGCTGCACACCCAGGCTTCCTGGAGTCCTTTGATCAGAAAAATATATATATACATGGTTAAGTAATCTTGCTGTGCATTTGTCCACAGGTAAAACAAATCATGGAGGAAGCCGTGACCAGGAAATTTGTGCATGAAGACAGCAGTCACATCATCGCTCTTTGTGGTGAGTGGATCACTTAGGGATGATGCGAGGTCAGTTTAGAACTAAGAACATTATCTTGGGGCGAGGAAAAATGAGTCCTCAGGTTTAGCAGTTCTCAAATCTTGCTACAAGTTCCAATCAACCCAGAAATTTTTTAAATCACCTTGTACCCAATCTTAGACCTACTGAATCAGGATCTGCAAGGTGCAAGAATCTGTATTCCTATCATTCAAATCCTAATTCTAATTTTAGTAATTCTAAAATTTTAGTGTGCATCAGCCTGAAGAGCTTGTTAAAACATTCTTGTGGGCTGGGGATTTAGTTCAGTGTCTGGCTAGCAAACACAAGGTCCTGAGTTTGATCCCTGGTACCAAAAAAAAAAACAACAAAAAACAACCCCACACATTGCTGGTTCCTAGTCCTAGAGTTTATGATTCTAGTAGGTCTAGAGAAGGGCTGAGAATCTAGGTTTCTAACAAGCTTGGAAATGATGTTGGTGGTCCAGGGATCATACTTTGAGAACTACTGTCCTGGGTACTTTGGGTTTAGGAACCACCGCTCTGAGTTATCCATCTCTTTGTTTTGGTGAAGGTTTGGTAATTGAGGGTACTTTTTGTGCCATGTTTACTTTCTAATTAACCTCACTTGAGTCATTCCCTTATCCTAACTTTCCACTCACTTGCTTGGATGCAAAAGAACATAAAGGTAGGCTAGAAGGTATAACCAAAGCTTTCTAGCTGTACAAAGGAGAAAATCCATTATAGACCATTGCTTCCTTCTCAACTTGATTTTTTTTTTTCCTTTGTAAAAGAAAGCAACTGGACATGGTGGTACATGCTTGTAACCCCAGTACTCAGGAGACTGAGGTAGGAGAATCGTCATGAGTTCAAGGCCAGCCTGAACCACATAGCAAAACCCTAAAAAAAAAAAAAAGTAGAAGAAAGCTTACATACAGAATTGTCTTGGATTTCCAGGAATTTAAACTTTCTATAAACTTTCTTTTTTGTTTTTGCGTTACTGGGGATTGAACTCAGGCCCTTGTGCTTCCAAGGTAGGTGTGGTACCACTTGAACTAAATGCCCAGATGACAAATTTCTTAATTTCTGTCACGTTTGGTTTTCTTTAAAATCGAGCACTGAAGCTGGATGTCGTGGCACATACCTGTAACCCCAGCTACTTGGAAGACTGAAGTAGCACGTTTCTAAATTCAAGCCCAGTTTAGCCAGCTCAGCAAGACCCTATTTGAAAATGAAAAGGACAGAGGCTCAGTAGTAGAACATTTGCCTAGTGTGCAGAACGCCCTGGATTCAATCCCCAGGTTTAGAAAAAGAAATTTTAACAGTCATGCCAATGATTCCTTCCTTCAGGAATTTTTTGTGATAATTGAGTTGATGCCTATGAATGTTACTAGCAATATAAGAGTTCAGAAAATGTTCGTAGGATTTCATTTACCACCATCTCCTTTTTGGATATGTTTCCCAGTTCCCTAAGTATGATGTACTGATTCCCAGATTTCCAAAGAGCGGCTTGATCTCACCTTTTCTTGGCGGCACATGTGCTGGACAACAGGCTGGCTAGTCTTACGTCAGGTAGCTGTGAAAAAGTTTTAGGACTCCAGTTCTTTCACCTGTTTGTGTTCCCTTGTTGTCCATCCTTGTCTGTCATCACTAGAAGGACTGGTGACCCAGTTATTTCTGATTTAGTCCTAAGCTTGGTCAAAGCACACATACTAGAGAAAAAAATAAAATAGTGCAAACAGCTTGTGCTGGGTGATATGTTTGGGTGGCTGTGGGACATGAGGGAGAAGGGGCTGGAGGATACAAGCAGGAAAAAAGTTGTGCGTGTCCCACGTTTAGGCCATTCGGGTGAGAAACAGCTGCCAGTTCTCCTCTGCTTGGCCCAAGAGTTCCCTGGAAACAGTGTGGCTTTGGCTATTGCCTACTGCATGGAAGCTCAGGCTCTTTCTAGCAAGCTGGGATATTATCACACCAAAGGAAGAATTTCTCTTTCAGCAAATTTCAATTGATGAACTAGAACAAGGCTCTCAAATCTCCAGGGTTCTGAACTCAGTCCAGGAGCAAAGGCAGCCCTGCTCTGCTGCTCCACAGGAAGTTCCTCAGGATCATCAGTATGAATGTAAATGCTTACAGAGTCAGACAAGAAAAATCCCAGAACAAAGACAATAGAAAGTAGCAGGGACCAGGGTGACCTGATAGCTCTTTCCCTGTGTGAAAAGATAGGGCCACTGTTCAACTCCTACAGAGGTGTGGGACAGGATTTCCCGTGGCCTTGTTTTAAGAGAAAGCATTAGTCTAGGATTTTATATGAAATTTCTCACTTTGTAAATGATGACAATTCTCTCTCTCTCTTTTTTTTTAAATGTGTGGGCCCAACAAAAGCCATTTGCAGACCTCTGCCAGTTGCTGCCTGTGCCGTGGGTTTAACACATAGTTAGTTACTAGGGAGAATGTGAACAGGAAAAGTTGCCAATAGTATCAAGCACAACTGAGATAAATAGAAAACAACTTTTAGCCTGGCAGGGTGATTGCACACCCATAATCCTAGTACCTGCAAGACTAAGGCAGGGGAATTGCTTTGAGTGCATGTAGTTCATGAGCTTCATAGTGAATTCAAGGCCAGCCTGACCTGCATATCAAAATCTTGTCTCAGAAAAAAAAAAAACATATAATCTTTGTGTTTTGTCAAAATGGATACTTTAGATAACACCAATTGGTGTTCCACATTTGGGCTAAAAATAAGGCTGGTTTAAAGCAGTCATTATCAACCTTTTTTCTCCCTGCCTGTACCCATTTCCATGTATCAAACACATATACATGCACGCACATACACACACACCCAGAAGAGAATCCTAATCATCTTAGAGGAGAAAAGGGGAGAACTAAATATGTATTCACTGAAAAAGTCACCCCTCAGGTTTTTTAGATTCTGATAATGTCAATCTCCCTTCCCCCTCAGAAAAATTCTCAGCAATGTATTTTTAATCTGAAGTGGATCCAGATTTATTGGGTCTTATTATTGTTCTAGCCATGTCCAGAATTTAGTTTTGTTTGAAAGAACAATTTCAGGGACTTCAGGGAACATCTGGAGGGGTCAAGGGCAGAAGGAATGCTTCTGAGACTGGTCTGTGTGGTACCTGCATTGCCTAGAGCCTTCAGGGGTGCTGAGGTCCTGGTCCACTGCTGTCTAGGCCAGCCCTCTGTTCTTAGCAGAGGAGAGGCCAAGGGTAGGCAAGATGAGCCTCCTTGAGCTTCCTTAGAATACAATTATTTGGTTAGACAAGTGGACTTCACTAGTACTTTGGGAAGCTGAGACAAGAATATCACGAATTTGAGCTCAATCTGGACAACTTACTTTATGTTGTTTGTTTGTTTCTTTGTTTTGAGACAAGGTCTCACTGTGCTATTCAGTCTGGTCTTTAACTCACCATTGCCCCATCTGGCCTTAAGTTTGCAGCAATTCTCCTGCCTCAGCCTCCTAAGTGCTGACTTAGCCTATGCATTTAGGAATTTACTGAGACCCTACCTGCAAATGAAAAGTAAAGGCCTGGGGGTGTAGCTTGGTGGGAAGGCCCTGGGTTCGATCCCTGGTCCTGCAAAAAGGAAAGAAAGGAAGGAGGGAAGGAAGGAGACATTTGAACAGAAACAGACCCTTCCTGGAGAACCCTAGAAACAGAACTAAAGAATTCCTGGGTTGAGACCTGGCTGTAGGCAAAGCCAGTGAAGTTGTGGGCAGAGGGCTGTTCCTGTTACCCAGGGGGAAGGGCAGATCTTGAAGGACTGGCCTAGAAGGTACATTTGCTGTTCACTGGTTCTTCCTAAACCCATCTGTCCAGAAGCCAGTCAGGCCCTGCAAGTAGAACCTTCCTTGTGAACCTGTGCTGCCAAATCTGGCTGCAGGGGGGGGCCTTCTATATTTGCTGTGCCTTTTACTGTAGAGTGTGTTTCCAGTGCTGCTCAGCTATGACACCTCCAAACCCTGAGGCCAGAGGATTCAGACCTGGAAAATGGGCTCAAATCACTATCACACTATCATGGAAAGGGATATTTGATAGCCCCTTTTTATCTTAAAATACAGGTCAGATTTACATTAGGGTCAGTGGTAGAGTCTTTGTTTTTTGAGCTTTTTGTTTGGTTTTGGTGGGGGTTTTTTTCAGTTTTTTTTGTTTTGTTTTTTGCTGCTGGGACTTGAAGCCAAGGCCTTAATGCACGCTAAATACATACTGAGTTATACAAACCTCTGGACTGGTCTTTGAATTGAATTTTAAAGACTTACTGTTGGGGACTCGAAATGTGGCTGGTTGGTAGAGCAGTTGGGTTCAATCCTCACTACTGCACCTCCTCCCCCAAAGACTTGCTGTTGAACCAAATTTATGTTTTTGATGTGGCTTCATGAACTCACTTCCATAGGCTCCTTGTCTTGGAGGGGAAAGAGCTTTTAGCATGGACTTGTACACAGGCCGTGCAGGATCAGAATTAAACAGCAATCATTCCAAGTTTTAGTTTTGAACTGTGTATTTGAAATAGTAATGCATGGGCTTAAAGAGGTACAGTTATTCCCATTCCCAATAAGGAATCTGAGGTAATGGCAGACTCAACCTGGGAGCCTGGAGATCCCCAGATCTGGGAGTGTCTGCCTCCCCATATCACTGTTTTCTCTGATTGGGTGTGGGGATTGTATCTCAGCCTTTTGTGTGTGTAGAGAGAGGCTTCTGATCTGTCAGGTTCCCAGACTCCATTTGTCTTCTACCACCACCAGCCCCCAGGCTTTAGAGAAGGGCCCAGCTTTGCCTCCACAGTCACCAGTCTGTCCTTACCCTGCCCTTTTTTGTGCAGCTGGGTCAACCTGAGGGTTGCTTCAGGCTGAGGATGAGCTGTAATGAGAGACGGGGGCGGAGTCTGTAAAGCTGGGAATAACATGAGCTCTATTAACCAGCTCCCTGTTGCTAAGCAGCTTTCATTAGCCAGGAAGGTCTGCCCTGCAGTGAGCTCCTTTGGGGATGACAAAGAGATACTAATGAGCTGGGAGAGAAGCAGGTGCTACGAAGGCTTGTGTCCCACCTGGTATGCTGCAGTCAGAGACATTATAGTATATTCGAGGCCATTTTCAGTCCTCTCTTCAGTAAAAGGAATTCCTCCTCCTC
This sequence comes from Thryonomys swinderianus, assembly GCA_004025085.1. Lineage (NCBI taxonomy): Eukaryota > Metazoa > Chordata > Mammalia > Rodentia > Thryonomyidae > Thryonomys > Thryonomys swinderianus. Next base: position 8,197 of record PVIC010008067.1, read on the forward strand.
ACCTGCAGATTGAACAGCTACATTCTCTGGCCAACTGACTTCTGTCTTCCACCCAAAAATAGTCAAATAGGAAGGAAGGCCTTCTGGAAAACTGGCTCCCCTCACCCCATGCTGGAGCATGACTGAAAACATGTGGCAGTGGTCTTTGGGTCTGGGTCTCTAAAGTCAGACAAAGCTACGTTCACATCCTGGCAGTATTGCCAAGTGTGTAACCGTGACCCTCCACCACAAGGTTGCTTTGAGGATTAAAGGAGCTGTTTAGGGCTGGGAGTGTAGCTTAGTGGTGGAACACCGGGAAATGTGCAAAAGGCCACAGAGTTGATACCCAGCACTAAAAAAGAATTTTTTAATGGGTACATTTTATTGATACAATATATATACACATCACAATTTGAAAAATAATTTTTTGTTTGTTTGTTTTTGAGACAGGGTCTCACTTTGTAGTTCAGACTGGCCCTGAGCTCACTAACTCAGGCAAGCCTCTCAGCAATCCTCCTGCCTCTGCCTCCTGAGTACTGAGATTACAGGTGTGAGCCACCAAACCCGGCATTTGTGGTATGTGGTACTGATTGCTGGTGGGCGTGAGTCACCATGCCTGGTTATTATTGTATGTGGTTACCAGAGATTGAACCAGGGACCTTGCGCTTGCTAGGCAGGCACAGGAACCACTGAGTTAAATCTCCGGCCCTTTGGTTTTGTTTTTCAAGGAAAAAATAAGTGGAAACAGAAATAGGGATAGCAAGTTTAGACTTTCTTGTGAACCTTTACATAAAAGGGAGCAGCTAAATGGAGCTATATCCAAGTGAAGTTACAGGGCCAAGGAAGGTGGTAGTGCCATTTCCTTAGGTTAGAGAAGTTGTAGGATGTTTGTATTCAAACGTGTTCAGGTGGAATAGGGTAGCCCACCAACTGTCAGTAATTGTGGGAGGGGAGGTGGTATGGTTATGAACACAGAGGGATATGGAACTGATTCTCAAGAATGACCTTTGACATGCCAGGCATTTTACACCTTTGCATTATCTTTTTGCCATCCAGCACCCACCGAGATGGTACCTGTTATTTTCTCTAATTGAAGCTAAAAGTCAGACTAGTTTAGTGATTTGCCCAAAATTAATGAGCTAATGAAAAGGGCCAGTATTTGAACCCATGTCTGTCTTGGTCCAAAGTCTGTGCTGTGAAAAGATTGGTGTGCCTGTGAGGGTTACCCAGGGGTGGAGCCTGGAGGAGTGAAAGCATTGAGGGGAGGTAGCCCTTGTGGAAACTCACCTGCAGTCATCTAATGAGCTTGTGGTGTCCAGAGACACCCTGGGAAACAGTGAGTTCTTTCTTGCTGAATCAGGTCAATGTTCACTGTGTGGGAAGCTGGCCTGGTTCTTTAGGAAGCCACCATGAGCCTTATGCATACAAATCCTACGCCGCATCCCTAGTAGGGAAAGGAAAATTGAAATGTATGGTGTAAATCTCATTTCTCTCCCCTTGGTTCTAGAAAATCAGGGCTATTATTCCTGCTCCTAATCAGAGTCTGAATGAGAGTACTGCTTTCTTATTTTCAGTATTGAGCAAGGCTGAATCCTTCCCCACCAGTTGAGGTAAACAGCCAGTGTCCCTACTTCAGAGTGAAAATGTACTGTGGTTCCTATAGAAATATTTGTTTTGAGGAGAAGTAGGGAAGAGACAGGCTAATGGTGATGCCTAGTAATGCCTCTTCCTCCTCTCCCTCACCTGCCACATGGAAGCTGCAGCTTCCTACCTGACAGCTGGGGAAGGCTACTCACCTTTCTAAGTATACAGTGATAAAGACCTTGCCTGCCAGAGATGTACCTCAGTGGTGCCAGGCCTGCCTGGCAAGTGCAAAGTCCTGAGTTCAATTCCCGGTACAAAAAAATTAAATAAAAATAACTTGCCCTTTGCTTCCCCTCCAGAGAGGTTGTCCCTCTGACAGTGTTGGTCCCTCATCCAGTAGCCTCATGGCACTCAGATTCCAAAAGTGTTCTGAGCAGTGCCCCCAAAGCTCCAGGACCCAGCAACCACCTATGGTTGACTATTCTGCCCACATTCTCCTCCCTCAGATTCTCTATGGCAACTACAAGTGAACTCCCCCATTCCACAGATGGCAGCTGGGTCTAAAGGTGAAACTGAGCCAGCGGGAGCACTGCGGGTTTCTTTTATCACATCTGCTTTCCTCCCTTTCCACTTCTTCAAGCCAACTACTTTGGACCCAGCCTCATCATCTGTGCTAACTATACTCCAGCCAGACTGGGCTAGTCCACCTTTACCGGGTGAGACTGGGCCTGGGCTTGTTCAGACCCCTGGGCTACTGACCCAGCTTCAAATATATGGATATGCATGAGAGGTTCAGTGGAGTGGAACACTTCCCAGAACCAGGCTTGTTTCTGAGGCCCCTGGGCTCATAAAGTGCTCCCTCTTAACTGCTGCTGCATTTCCTGGAGGCTGGAGGTTCGATCTCCACTACCCTTCACCCACCCTGGTAGTGGGGATTGAATTCAGGAACTTCACACAAAACTACATCCCCAGACTTTTTTATTCTGTTTTCAGACAAGGTCTCATTAAATTGCCCAGGATGGGCTTGTACAGACTTTCATTTTTTCAGAAATAGGATATCAACATGCAGTCCAGGCTGGCCTCAGATTCACTGCAGTCCTCCTGCCTCAGCCCTGAGTGTTGGGATTATAAGTATGCACCATCAGGCCTACGGCTTCAGTTCATTTTTGTGGGCTACTGCAATACCTGGACATTTCCCAGCCCATAAAATTATTTCTCTGGATCTAGGGATTTAGTTCAGTGGTTCTGGCATCCGCCTTGCAAACGCAAGGTCCCAAATTCCATCCCTGGTACCACATACCACAGTGCTGGGCATGGTGGCTCTTGCCTGTAATCCCAGCACTCGAGAGGGAGAGACAGGAGGATTGCTGAATTTGAGGCTTGCCTGGGCTACTTAGGAAG
>PVIC010008067.1:11260-49312 GCA_004025085.1 Thryonomys swinderianus
TTAGCTCAGTGGTTCTGGCGCCTGCCTCGCAAGCGCAAGGTCCTGAGTTCGATCCCCGGTTACCACATATAATGCTGGGCGTGGAGACACGCCCACCAACAATCAACACCACGTACCACAATGCCAGGCGTGGTGGCTCACGCCTGTAATCCCAGCACTCGGGAGGCAGAGACAGGAGGATTGCTGAGTTCGCGGCGGCTTGCCTGGGCACCATAGTGAGCTCAGGGCCAGCCTGAACTACAAAGCGAGACCCTGTCTCAAAAAGCAAAAAAAAAAAAAAATTGTTTCTCTGATCCCTATTCAGTTTTGGTTATGTACTGCTGCCTTAAAGAAGCCTCCACAGGGTAGCAAACCAAACTATTTAGAAGACCCTCTTTGCTAACGGAGCCGGTGAGAGTGGGTGCTGTGGACCCAACCTTTCTAGAGTTTGTGAATTTGGAGAGAATCCCTCATCATTCCCATGCTGGGAACCCTTGTTGGTCACCAATCTGATTATGATACTTATTACTTTGGATTAGTGATATAATATATAAAAGTTGTGCTTCAAGGTCTTTTTTTTCTTTTCTTTTCTTTGTATGTGGGGTAATACTGGGAATTGAACCCAGTGCCCTTATACTAAGCTTCATTGCCAACCTTTTATTTAATTTATTTTTTCTTTTTAGTTTTTTTTTTTTTTTTTTTTTTTTTTTTTTTTTTTTTGAGACAGGGTCTTGCTTAGTAGTCCAGGCTGGCCCTGAGCTCACTATGGAGCCCAGGCAAGCCTCCAATTTAGCAGTCCTCCTGTCTCTGCCTCCCAAGTGCTGGGATTACAGGCGTGAGCCACCGCACCTGCTTCTTTTTAGTTTTTTTGAGACAGGGTCTCTCTTTGTAGTTCACACTGGCCTTGAACTCACTGTGTAGCCCAGGTGCACCTCCAACTCATGGCAGTTCTCCTGCCTCTGCCTCCCGAGTGCTGAGATTACAGGCGTGAGCCACCACACCTGGCTCTTTAATCCATTTCCCCCCACAGTGTGTCCACTTTCTACCTGTTAGTATACTGGTCATTTTTTGTTCCCCTCTTTTTTTTTTTTTTTTTCTGAGGCAGGGTCTCGCTTTGCAGTTCAGGCAGGCCCTGAGCTCACTATGTAATCCAGGCAAGCCTCAACTCAGCAATCCTCCTGTTTCTGCCTCCCGAGTGCTGGGATTACAGGCGTGAGCCACCAAACTCAGCACTGTGGTAGGTGGTATTGATTGCTGCTGGGCGTGAGTCACCACTGGGGATGGAACCCAGGACCTTGTGCTTGAGAGGCAGATGCCGGAACCACTGAGCTAAATCTCTGGCCCTTTTGTTCCCCTCTTTGAGACAGGGTCTCCCTGTGTAGCCCAGGCTGGCCTCCAATTCACAGGGATCTTTCTGTCTCAGCTTTCCAAATCCTGGGATTATAGATGTCTTTCACCACACTTGGCTGAGGGTACCACTTTTGTTCCAGTGTACTGTACTAGAGGTTTGTTTGTTTGTTTTAAAATTGTAGTGAAGGGGCCGGAGATTTAGCTCAGTGGTTCCGGCGCCTGCTTCGCAAGTGCAAGGTCCTGAGTTTGATCCCAGTAACCACATCGAATGCTGGGTGTGGTGACTCACACCCACCAGCAATCAATACCACATACCACAGTGCAGGCCTGGTGGCTCACGCCTGTAATTCCAGCACTCAGGAGGCAGAGACAGGAGGATTGCTGAGTTCGAGGCTTGCCTGGGCTACATAGTGAGCTCAGAGCCAGCCTGAACTACAAAGCAAGACCCTGTCTCAAAAAAAAAAAAATTGTAATGAAAAAGATTTTAATTTTTGTTTATTCACTCCTTTTGCAATTGAAAGGTGCCATACAATGGGACTTTTCTGCATCTGGCTTTTGAAGACCTTTCCAATTAGTTCCTAGAGAACATCTCATTGTTTTTCAGAGTTGCACGACATTCCACTATAGGGATCTACCATATTTATATTTATCCTGACTATACTGATAGACGTGTACATGGTTTCTGTTATAAATAAAGAATTATGCCGTTATATCTATAAGAAAGATTCTAGGAGATAAATTGGTGGACCAGAGGGTATCTATATGTTATAGATAGTAACATATTGTCTCTATATGAGTTGTACTCATCCATCTTCCCATCATCAGTGTACAAGCAGATTAGCAACTTTCCATGTCCCTTCTACCTGTTTCCTGTGTCTTCTATGTGATTAAGTCAGTGTGTGAGATGGTGGGGTAGGGTCCCATAGGATTCCATCAACCTTTGTGGTCTCAGCCCTAAGTAGCATTTGATAAACTCTGTAACTTATTGCTCTTGAAGAGCACATCAATGTCTAGTCTGAGCCTGCAGTCTCTAGCCTTTCCCTGGGAAGGCACCTTAAAGCTTCGGGGGCAGGCTCCCAGCAAAGTGCTGACATGACATTTAGCTGTGTTCCAGCTCACTCTGAGCTGCAGTTCCCTGAGCTTTCCTGTCAGTGAGATGGGATAGATGACAATGGAGAAGGTAGCTGGTTCATCTGCCCCACATTCTGATGACTATAATAAGATCTGGATGGGCAAGACAGGATGGTGGTTGTTGAGTCATATCTTTCTCTGTTTTGTTTTGGGTTTTGGTACATTTTAGATATACATAACAGTAACATTTATCATCTGTTTTTATTCATTTGCTAAAACCTTTCCATCCCAACAAGTGTTGGGTTTTATTGACTACTACATCCTTTTTTTCATGTAAAATGAGCCAAATTATGTCAAGGTTGATTCCTTGTGGTGCATCCAGGGTAGGTGGTTCTGGGACTTACTGGGACAGAGGAGCCTGAAATGCTCAGTCTGGGCCCCAGGGTCCAAACAGCTCAGTTAGTGGGAGATGGGCTCAGCCTCTCCTGCATGGCCTCCACTGCGGGGCATGGGACACGGTGGCGAATCTGGGGCTGAAAGGAACAAGTGTTCTGCTAGGTGCCCTGAGCCTTCTGTCAAACCTTTACGTGTACTTCCTCCTGGGGAAAGGTGCTTAACAGTCCCTCATTCTGTCTGTGAAAGGCCCTGCCTGGAATGTCTCAGAAAAGGATTAGAATTTATTTCGATGGCTGTGTTGACTGCTCTGAGTGTGGTATTCACTGTATATTGAATGAGGGGAGAGAAAGTGAGAGGTTTATGTTTCAGTGGGAATATTTTGTTTTTGTTCAACTCAGAAGTCTTAAGAGGAAGCTGGGTGTGGTGATGCCTGCCTGTAACCCTAGTACTCAAGAGACCGAGGCAGGGAGTATTTATTTCTCTTTTGAATACTCTCATCTGGAGTAGCAATCTACCATCTCTGTTTCTCTCTCCCTTTCTCCCACTCTCAAATAAACTGTCTTCTTTTATTAAAAAAAAGAAGAAAGGAAATAAAAGAGGAACTGAGGCATGAGGACCAAGAATTTGAGGCCAGCCTGGGCCATAAGTGAAGTCCTTATCTTAAAAAATAAAAATAAGAGGGCCGGAGGGTTACTCAGTGGTTCCAGCACTTGCCTTGCAAGCGCAAGGTCCTGAGTTCGATCCCCGGTAACCACATACAATGTTGGGCATGGAGACTCATGCCCACCAACAATCAATACCACACACCACAGTACCGGGCATGGTGACTCTCGCCTGTAATCCCAGCACTTGGGAGGCAGAGGCAGGAGGATTGCTGAGTTCAAGGCTTGCCTGGGCTACATAGTGAGCTCAGAGCCGGCCTGAACTACAAAGTGAGACCCTGTCTCAAAAATAAATAAATAAATAAATAAATAAATAAATAAATAAATAAATAAATAAATAAATAAAATAACAGCCCAAGATTTAACTCAGTAGTTCTGGCACCTGCCTAGCAAGCACAGGTCCCTGGTTTAATCCCCAGTAACCACATACAGTAATACTGGGCATGGTGATTCATACCCACTAGCAATCAGTACCACCTACCACAATGCTGGTCATGATGGCATAAGCCTGTAATCCCAGCACTCGGGAGGCAGAGGCAGGAGGATTGCTGAGTTCAAGGCTTGCCTGGGCTACATAATGAGCTCAGGGCCAGCCTGAACTATAGAGACCTGTCTCAAAATAAATAAATAAATAAATAAATAAAAATTAAAAAATAAAAGTCTTGGACCAGGTATTATTCTTTTGGGGTCAAGTAACCGCTTTTAGAAGCTGAAAGTCATGGATCCCCTCTCCAGGAAAAAAAAAAAAAAATCTCACCTAAGCATTTGAGATCACTCCAAAAATTTCCATGTAAATGACAAACAATTTTAGAGTATTATATCTTTGGAGCTCAAGAAGCCCATCTACAAATCTCCTTAGCCTAGGATACTTATTCTCTTATTATTATTATTTTTAAATTGAATTCTTTATTGGTACAATTTATATATATCTCACAATCACGTATAACATTGGGGAATTTGTACCAGTATATGACACAAGTTAATTCTCATTTTTACCCATATCCCTACCCACCCACACCTCCCCACCCCCTTTATACATACTCTTTTATTTTCTTTCTGTATCATATTTATTCCTTCCCCTCACTACATTCCCATACCAAATTTCCTATGGAAATTTCCCACTCTATAAAAGCTGTCATACTTTCTAGAGCTCATTTGCATCCACAGGTGTTCATGTCAAAGAGAAGATCCGGAATTTGCCTATCTGAGATCTATTGATTTCACTTATTAGTATATCCTCCAGGTGTCTCCATTTGCACCTAAATGGATCGATCTTGTCATTCTTTATGGCAGAGTAATACTCCATTTTATAAAAAAAACCCACATCTTCTTTATCCACTCTCCAGTTGATGGGCATTTGGGTTGTTATTTTACCTACACAAAGAACGTGATAACAGTTTTCATTGCATTTGCTGATTCTCATGGGAGACTCTGCTGTGGAAATCCTAGAACTGTGGTTTGAACAATCACTAAAGAGCACGTGGATATAGGCCAAAAAGAGCTGGCCTAAGGGGTCATTTACTTTGCTTAGAAAGTCGGGGGTGGGGAGGTTTCTCCTTCCCCAGATTCAACCTGGCACCTTGCCCAGTGTTTCACAGAAGGAATTTAGGGCACATGGGGTAAGCAAGGGGACTGGGTGTTATGTTTGGGCTTCCCCCGGCCTTCCCTCCTTGAGCGATTACTGAGAAACACCTCCACTCTCCAGAGAATTGGATGCCTGTGTTAAAAGCTGGCTGCCAGGGCGGGTGAGGCCCAGCAGGGTGGCTGCTCCCCAGCTCCTGGGCCTGGCTGCACTTGCAGTGCCTGGAAAAGGTGGGAAGGCTAATGACTCATTATGCCTACAATTAGTCACATCACCAAGGCACAGGATTCCCTGCAGGACTTGGTGCCACCTGCTGCCATTCTGGCTGTGTTCAATGTGGCTTCTGGCCCTATCCAGACAAGGAATGCTCCCCCAGGAAACTGTCACTGGCTTCCCCCAGACATGGTCCTATAGCTGCAGCAGCCTCAGGACCAAAAGACTAGGACATGAGAGTCACTCTACATCCCAGAGCCAAAAGATCTGTAGGAACTGGAGGGACTGACCGTGGGAGGAGAATGAAGATACCTAAGCCCCAGATGTCCTTACGTGCCTCATATATGAGTAATACCTGTAGATATAAATGTCTCTGTTTCCATAAATGTCTTTGTGGAAATGCGGGAGCAGGGTGTGAAGGGAAGGAAAGGATGTGCCTGTTTCCCTCCTTAGGATACCCTAGCTGGCTGTAGCCCCGGGTCAGTGGTGGGGAACCAGGCTGATCATATCACTGAGAGCTCTAAAAGGTTTGCCATCACTGCCCTAGGGACTGCCTCCCTTCTTTTTTCTGAGACTATGTCTTATAGAATAGCCTGGGCTGGTCTTTAATTTATTCACTGTCCTTTTGCCTTAGCCTCCCTAGTGCTAGGATTACCAGCATGTTCTACCACACCTACCCCTCGCCCCTTTTTTCCCAGACAGCTTCTTGCTGTACAGTTCAGGCTGGCCTTGAACTCACAGTGTAACCCAGTCTGGCCTCAAACTCACTGCAATCCTCTTGCCTCAGCATCCTGCATGCTGGAATTATAGGCATGTGCCAGCATTCCCAGCCCCTTTCCTTCTTCACTTCAGTCCAAGAGAAAGCCAGACAAAACTCCTTTTAGGACATCAGTGACTGCCTGTCAGTTGCTCCTAATTGAAAGTCTGTTTTAGTATTGATTCCCTAAGTCCAGGTTTCATGTCCTAACAGTGCCAGTAAAATAAAGTTGATGCAGCTTCTGTTCCTCCATTTCTAAAACAGCAGAACTTCCACCCTCCTCTAGCCCAGCCTGTCCTGCTGTACCAGATGTACAGATCGGCTGACAGTGTCTACATAGATGAGTGAAGAGTCAGGAACTGACATGGATCTGATGCCTCTTTAAGGACAGACCCTGTGCAGGGTGCTTCACACCTTCTATCCTATGTGACATCTCACCCAGTTCTGAGACATCTTCTCCATCTTGCAAATGTTAAAACTAAGGTTCAAAGCATTAAGTCACTTGGTCAGGTTTCCCAGAAGCAGCAAGTTAGTTTAGTGTCTCTGGCTCCCTGTCTCCAGCACAGTTTACTCAGTCTGACCTGAGTATTGCCCCCCCCCAAATCACACTAATATTTTTAGAGTTTGCACATACCCAGAGCAACAACTCCCTACCTTCCTTCCAAGCTCTTTCTTTTTTCCTATGGGATCTCTCTCCAGTAAGTAGGATCCAAATAGAGAAATTAAGTCCAGCCCCTAAAGATGTGAATGAATGAGGGGAAGCCCTCCCAGGAAGGGAAAGAGAAATCTCTCATTTTCAGCTGCTGTGCTCATCAATAATCCAGAGGTTGCTGTCAGGACTGATCTGTGCAGTGGCTTCATCAATATTTAAGCTCCTCTGGAAGCCTGTTCCTTAGCAACCACATTACCCTGCTCTGCAGGAGGGCTACTGTATGCTCTCTGCCTCTCTGTCCTATAGGTCCTGTCCCTGCTTGCCCTTGTGGTCGAGTGTAGCCATTCATGCCACCCCCAGCCAGCAGCTCTGGTCCTCAAAGCCTTACAGGGGTGATGCTGCAAATAAGCGAGGAAAAGGCATGCTTGGCACATCATAGTTCTTATAGGCCCACCATGGCCAGGACAAAGGGACAATATATCTCTTGGGCCTGGCCCTACTTCTGGTATAGGTCATGGTTTGCCCTTACCTGGACTTTCCACATGTGTGCAAAGAGGAGACTCCTCATTTTTGCAGGCTCAGGTGTTCTTTCTCTTTGTGGCCCAGGTGCAGTAGAAGCTTGCCTCCTGCATCAGCTGAAACGCCGTGCTGCTGGCTTCCTGCGCAGTGACAAAATGGCAGCCCTGTTCACCAAAGTGGGGAAGATGTGCCCTGTGGCTGGGGAAATTTGCCACAAGGTGCAGGAGCTGCAGCAACAAGTAGAGGGCAGGTGAGCCCTGGGCCTATACCTCCCAACCCTCCCTTCTGCTCTTTCCCTTAGCATTTGCTCCTTCTCAGGACAACATGCTTGAGGATTGGCTTCCTGGTCCATGTCTTGCATGACCTCCTGGGTGATGGACCAGCCTGAGGATGGGAGTTGGCCCCTTGTGGACTCAAGGTCCTATCCTCCTTCAACTCCCAGTGCTAGCCTAAGGAGTCCCTAGGCTCCTGGCTTGTGACACTGATCCTTGTTCCCAGTGGCCCTGTCGTGGAGTTTACCCCTGAACATTTGCACTCCTGAAGCCCTCCCCTACTTTGCAGGAAGTCCTCAGGAGGTAGCCAAGAGCCCCTGCAGCGACAGGGCTCAGCCAGTGGAAAAGCTCCAGCTCTCAGCCCACAAGCCTTGAAACATATATGGGTACGAACAGCACTCATCGAGAAAGTTCTGGACAGAGTTGTACAGTACCTGGCGGAAAATTGCAGGTGACTCCCCTATCTCCCAGCTGACCCCTTCCTAGACCCATCTTCCACATAGGCTTCAGCCCCATTCCCTGGATGGTTGGCTATTCCTGACAATCTAGGCATGTCTCTGTCTTCCCTTTTACCACCCTTAGAATACAGACCACACCATAAGCCCAATTTTAAAGCTCCATCCTATCCCTTCTTGCTGACTCTCATGAACATGGTCTTTGTTGGGACATCCTTTCCTGGTGAGTCTGACTGCCCTGGGCTGAGTTCAGGAATCCTGTCAATTACTTTGTCTCCTGGCAGCAAATTCTACGAGAAGGAAGCATTACTGGCAGACCCTGTGTTTGGCCCAATCCTGGCCTCTCTTCTAGGTGAGCCTGAGAGATCAGAGGCCTATGTAGGACTGGTAGGGTGAGGGGCAAGTGGAAGGGAACCCTCTCTAAGCTAACCATCCCTGTTACCACAGTGGGACCCTGTGCCTTGGAATACACAAAGCTCAAGACAGCTGACCACTACTGGACTGACCCTTCTGCTGATGAGCTGGTCCAGAGGCACCGTATCCGGGGTCCCCCTAATCGTCAGGACTCCCCTGCCAAGCGTCCAGCCCTGGGGGTGGGTGTTCTTTCTATATCCCTTGTACTCATTTATCCAGGCTACACGCATGAGCCTGTCGGAGGGGAAACTGACACCAAGGTGGTGGCCACCACAGAGGACCCTTCTCCCCACACTAGCACTTGCAAAAAGGCCAGTAGCCTATCCTAGGCAATGGCTAAGAGTAGAGCAGGGCAGGAAAGGGCCTGGAGTCAGAGAAAGAGCGTGAGCATGGAAGCCCAAGCGTTCCCAAGTCCAGAGGCTAATTTACCAAGACTGGAACTGAGCCACAGCTCTCCTGGCAGATCCGGAAGCGGCACTCTAGTGGCAGTGCATCAGAGGACAGGCTCGCGGCCTGTGCCCGCGAGTACGTGGAATCTCTGCACCAGAACTCCAGGACGCGGCTGCTCTATGGCAAGAACAACGTGCTGGTGCAGCCGGTAGGAAACTTAATGCCACCAAGGTTCAGTCTCCCTTTTCCAAACTGGACATCCCTAGCCACAGTTGTTTTTTTTCCCTAAGGCCTTTGGCTAAAAAGAGGGGGACACAGTACTTCCCCCTACACTTTCATATGATTCAGTGCCTATCTTGGAGTTGGCAGGAGCTAGAGATGGCATCTGTCCTGGGTAATTGAAAACCTGGCCATCCAGGGTTACAAGTGGCAGCTAGTAGGCAGGGTCAGTGCTCAGCTTGGGGCTGGCCAGCCAGAACACACCTGGCATCTAGGAAGCTGACAGGGCAGAGTCCGTGGTACCAGGTTAACCAGAAGAGGAGATGCCCAGCTCTGCCTTGTGGCTCCCTGTTCTCCCTTACTTCTGCCCAGCCTCCAGCCCATGTTTTGTCTGGCCTGCCCTGCTCCCACCTAGAGCTTGTTCCCATGGGCCATCCCAGGAGCTTCCCAGCCCTTCCTGGTCTCTGTCTTCTGCTTTTCTCCTCTCTGTAGAAGGAGGACATGGAGGCTGTCCCTGGCTACCTCTCCCTGCACCAGTCTGCAGAGAGCCTCACTCTGAAGTGGACCCCCAACCAGCTCATGAACGGGACTCTGGGGGACTCTGAGCTAGAAAAGAGGTGGGAGCCTGGCATTTGTTCTTGGGGACCAGGAAGGGAGCAGAGCTCAATCCCAGACAGGGAGACGGAGAGACTCGCCTTGCTTCAGGAGCCAGGCCTCCTTCCATATCCCATTGCCAAGAACTGCAAGAAGAGGCTGCCTGGAGTGATTCCTAAGTGCCGTAGGGCTGAGCCAAGCCTGGCCATGGGGAGGTCTGCCTGAGCCAAAGCTCTAGGAAGCTGAGATTTAACTGGCTGTGTGCCATGAGGACAGCGTGGGGTGCAGGGGGACGTGGCTGCCGAGGGCACTGCTCAGTGATGGCCTCCAGTCTTCAGGATGGTTCCTAGGGGTGGGAAAGTCACTTTCAGGTGACAAGAAAGGGAGGGTGACAGTAACACTGGTCTGATTCCTTTCCAGCGTTTACTGGGACTATGCACTGGTGGTGCCCTTCAGTCAGATTGTCTGCATCCACTGTCACCAGCAGAGTAAGTTTACTTGTCAGGGCACAGTGGTGTGAGGCCAGAGGCATTTCCTTGCTCCTAGTCTCTAAGACTTCATGTTTCCCTCCCGTTCCCCTTATTTTATTTTTATTTTTTGCCAGCCCAGGGATTGAAGCAAGGGCTTTGTGCATGCTAGTCATGCACTCCACCACTGAGCTACACACCCAGCCCTCCCCCTGTCCCTATCAATGCAACTCCTGGGCCACACTCTAGCTTGATTATCCTCCTAGCCAGCCTGGGGAGCTGGCCAGTGGGCCATGGTGATGGATAGGGAGGTCTCAAGAAGGGACCTAGCCTCACTCGCCCACGTTCATTCTCCAGAGAGTGGCGGCACGCTTGTGCTGGTGAGCCAGGACGGAATCCAGAGGCCACCACTGCATTTCCCACAGGGAGGACACCTGCTGTCCTTTCTGTCCTGTCTGGAGAATGGGCTGCTGCCTCGAGGACAGCTCGAGCCCCCGCTTTGGACCCAGCAGGGGAAGGTACCTCAGCATGGAAAGAGGCTCTGGGTGCAGGGCTGTGATGGGTGGTTCACCAGTCTCCTCCCTCCTCTTCCCTATACAGCATTCTTAGGAGTGGCCTCGGGTGGGACTCCTGGGTGGGATTTTTGCCCTGCACAGCCTGACTGCCCACTCCCTCTGCAGGGCAAGGTGTTCCCCAAGCTACGGAAACGCAGCAGCATGCGATCCGTGGACATGGAAGAGCTGGGCGTGGGGCGGGCCACAGACTACGTGTTCCGGATCATCTACCCTGGGCACAAGCATGAGCACAGTGAGTGTCCTGGACTTCCTCTCACAGGAGAAGAGAAAGCTACTCAGGAGGCTGAGCACTGCATCCCCTGGAAGGGCAGCGGACAGGGTCACTGGTCAGGCCAGGTTGAGACAAAGGGTTCATCGCTTAGTCTGTCTTCTGGACCTTTACCTGCAGGTCATCTCTTTGAAAGTTTGCCTCTCTTCTACCTGGTTGTCTTCCCCCCTTCTTCATCACGAGACTCTTTGCTCAGCAGACCAAAGCATCACTGTACAAGATGTTCCTAGTTACCCTTCTGTGCTCCTCCCAGAAAACAGAAATGAAGAGCACAGGCCTAGAAGATGAAGGACTTTTCATCTTTCTCCAGATTCCAGAGTGGCCTGGGCATGAAATCCATGTTTCTGTTCAGACAGTGCAAATTGTTCACTGACTCCGCTCGAGCTAGAGGGTTCCTCTCAAACCAGCTCCTGATGAGTTTCCCTGAAACAGGAGCTGCATCTGAAGAGGGTGATTTGGAGCACTGGACCCTGAGAGCTGCGGTCGAAAGGGAGCCAGACCCTCCTGGGTTATGCTTCCCCCACACCCCAGGCCTGCTATAATTATATACTGACATCAAAGTTCTCTTTGGTCAGACCCACAGGCTTCTCTGGGTCACACTCACATTTCTTGTAGAACAGGTCAGGGAACCTGCCAGCCTAGAATTTACTGTCATTCAGACCACCTGCTCCCTAAACTTCCTAACTGGTGCCAGAAAGTTGTCAACAAAGTTGTCTCTGTATTAGAAGGCAGATGACCCAGACTGCATATATAGCCACACCACAAATTACCCCAACAAGAGTAGAAGGTGCAAAGTATGGAGGATTTCCCTTTGCTCCCAGATGTGCCTGGCAAGGAGACAGCTTTTGTTGGAATGTGTTTGCAAGCCCTGTGTTTACAAGACCAGTGTTCTAACGCCTGAACTGAAGGGCCTCAAGTCCTGAATTTAATCTCAGGCTTTTGCAAGGTTTAAATTCTTTCTCTTGCTCCCCCTCTTCAGTCAGTGGCATTTCCCAATTCGGTCACTTCCTTTTCAGGACCATTTCTATAGAGGGCAAGCCAGGGCACCAAGGGCTGAAATTCAGCCTAGTGACTGGCTTCTCAAGGGCAGCTGTAGAAAGACCCTTGGAGGAACAGAAGGTTGAATTTAGGGTCTGAAAAAGAGATTGGGGGCGGATCTTCAGATTCCTTCTCGGCTGTTCATGTGGGAACCGAAGAAGAAACAGTAGTTACCTGCCAGCATTCACGCGTGCCCAGCCTCGGCCAGCTTTTGCTGAGCTCTGAGCTGCCAGCCTGTCCCAAAGAGCCCTTGTCTTGCACACTCTTCCCCTTAGTTCTTGTTCTTCTCTTCTTCCTGAAGAGGACCCTTCCTGAGAGTGGAGCTCTGGAGCTGCCTCGCAGCCCCTCACCTTTGTACTCTCCCAAGTAATCATCAAAGACTGTCAGATCCCTGCTTCCCCTCTTCTGTGCCTTGCAGGTTCAAGGGGATCCCAGCCTCTGTGCCACTCACCTTAAGGAGGAAGTTGGTTCCTTCTGCTAGGGACTAGGGTCCTCATGCCTCTGCCTCTCTCGCTATTCTCTTTGAGCAGTCACTATTAACTACCACCACCTAGCGGCCAGCCGCGCGGCCTCGGTGGACGATGATGAGGAAGAGGAGGATAAACTACACGCGATGCTCTCAATGATCTGCTCGCGGAACCTCACAGCTCCCAATCCGATGAAAGGTTTTTATCCCTCCCCTTCCCTGACCTACCTCACCCTCCAGCCCAACCCCCTGGGCCAACCTGCCACCCATTGCAGGGGCTCAAACAGCAGTGTTGGCATTAAGGGACTTGTACCCTCCTGGGTGGTTTCTTCTGTCAGGAGCCAATCAGGGAGGACACAGGAGGCCCAAACAGGAGCTGGCAGGAGGGGATAGTATAGAGCTCTGGCTTATGAGGAGCAGGCTTCACACTGAGAGGAGAGATGAGTTACAGAGGGATGGGGGGACTAATTGCCTCTTGGAGGCCCTCAAGGGCCCTCTGAGAGCCTCTCTACCCTTGGAGATCAATGCACACAAATGCTAGGCAGAGAGTTCTTTTTTTCTTCTACTGCTAATTGGAAAGGCCCACCTTAGCCCCGTGCTTCTGACTCTCAGTTTAACAGAAAGAGGACAGAGGTAACAGGACCTTCCTGGGGCAAACATAGGGACTGGAGGGGTCAAGTGAGAGGTGGGGACACCACTGGACAGACCCCACAGTTCAGTATTCCTAGGAGACCTGAGAGCTCCAGCAGATGTGACCAATACTCCAGTATGAAATCTAGAAATAACAGCAACAGGTGTCCAGGAAGGGACACAGGCTCAGGCCATAGTAAGATGGATGCCTCCACTACATGTGCGGCTTGTTCACTGTGTGGTTTAGAGCAAGTACCTCTCCTTCCCAAAGCTCAGTTTCCCATCCATGCCAGATACTATTTCTGGGGTATCAGATGGCCATGTCTGTACCCTCACAGACTCGACTCCACAGTTATAGAGGCCTCTTCCCTGGAAGTGACCCAGCACAGTGCTCCCAGCCCCTCGGTGCTCCTGTGCTCACCTGTCTTTCTTAACAGAGCTGAACTGGTGAAGAGTAAACCCCACTCTTTGGAGAGCTGCCAGCCTGGGGCCCTATGAGGGCCAGAGTAGTGCATTTAGGAAAGGTGGTTCAAGGTGGAGTCAGGCCAGCTTCATGGAGCTTAGGGAACTTCCCTATTCCTACTCATTTCTGTAGAAAATTGCTTTTCCTCTTTCCCTGCCTATACAGAGGAACTTAAGAAGACAGTACCTCCCTTATTCCATGACTTCTGCCAAGGACCTTATTAGTTCTTTAACCCAGCCAGTAATTATGAGCTTCTCCATCCTTGACAGTTACCACCTTTCCTGCCACTTGCTTCCCTGAGCCCTGCCCTCTTTCCTTCCCAACCCTCCCAATGGAAGTCAGGCCTGGGCAAGGACATACTACTTCTCATGTCTATCGCCCACATATACCCCTGCCATGTGGTTCCTTGCAGATTTGGACTTGGGGCTGCCACTTATTTATAGGCTAACTGACTGAGTAATATGGTTGAGTTCTGAGAAGGGGGCCAAAGGACCCCTTCTTTGCCTTATGAACTGGCAGCCAGGCTAGAAAGCAGAGGGCTCCATAGAGCCCCTGATTGGCAGACTTGGCATTAGGAAGCCCATTCCTAACTAGTCTTAGGGCTGAGGCTCCCAGGAGCAGAGACTTCTAGGCCGACAGAAACCAGAGGCCTCAGGATTGAGCTGGGCATCTCTTGGAACTTGGGGTAGACTGACCTCCTCCGTAGCCCTTGGAACCCGAATACTTAGAAAAGAGGGGAAGGCATGACAACAGAACCCGCAGGTCACTGAGAAGGGACGGGGAGAGAGAGCCCTCACCTCCAATCCAGTCCATAATGACAACACTGTTGAGTCCATTCTGCTAGCTGTTGCTTTTCAGGCCTGCAACATGCTTGACTTGTGCATGTCACTCGAGTGGCGGGTGTCCAGATGCCCCACCCCTCTTCCCTCCTTTTCTGGCTGCCTCCCCCAGAGAGCAGAGATGCTGTTCACTCTAATTCTGCTCCAGGCCAGGCACCTTTCACTCAGAGTTTTAGGGGCTGTGGGGTTCACCCACACTAATTGTGTCCTTTACACTTTCCTCACGCTCAGAGGAGAGAGTCAGAGTCAAAGCTGACCCAGCAGACACCCCCCCCTCCAGCCTGCTGCCCCTCACCCAGTCACTCCATTGCTCCAGCTGCCGCACTGGGTTAATTCAGAGACACAGTGTTCAATGCTGGCTGGTTCAGCTCCTTCCTGGAGAATTAAGGTGAAGAGCATTGACCCAGGCTTGGTTGGGCCCTGCTTTCTTGCATGAGCTTGTTTCCCTTTGCTCCCCTCCCCCTGTGCCCTCTGCATCTGCCACCCTTCCTGCCTGCCTGCTGCCTGCCTAGCTGAGTCAACTCCTGCCCTGGCTCCTTCCAGACCTGGCCCCTGTCCTGCTTGCTGCAGGGGCATGAGCTAGGCTCTGGTCCCTCCCCAGCTGCAACTTTCCCCTCCCTCTCTTCTTCCCAAAGTCTCAGGCATGGCTTGCAACCCCTCCCTCCCAGAGTCAAAGCCACCTCACTGACTGTGATCCCTTAATTTGCCTCCTGGTGGAGCTGAATGGCCAGATGAATCCCAGCTATGGGTCTGGGGATCCGGGCAGGGCAGGCCCTGAGGGAGTGGGAAGGGACTGAGCTCCATCTTTCCCTTCAAGGCACACTCAGAGCTGGAGCCTGACTTCTAGAAAAAAACAGGCCTAGGCCTGCCCCAGACCATGTAGACCAGGGTCCAGGCTGAGCTCAGGCTACATTAGATTCACCTGAAAAACCAGTGCTAAAGGAAGGTCCTCAGCACATGTGCTCTGTCCTCAGTTTTCTTCGCTCTTCTCTCCTCGCTCTCTCCGTCTCCCTCTCCCTCATGGCATCATCCCTAGTCCTCTCACTTACTGCAGTCACTGTGCTTCCTCTCTGTGGCTCCCTTGACCTACCAGCATCCCCCTGATGAGTGTTTGCTCTCACTTAGGCTGTGAAAACTCTCAAGGGGCTTGAGTTCAGATGCACATCAGCGGGGCTGGTTGTGAAAGCTGCAGTGGCTTAGACTGTCCATCTTTTGCGGCTCCATGTTCGTCTATAGCTGCCATGTTAGATGGTGGGCCTGTGTGACCGGTCACTGTCCCCACAGTCTCCAGGGAATTCAACCCTCCTTGCAGCTCACCTTTGAGAAGCTATCACGCCAAGTGCAGTTGCATTAGGCTGCAGAGTGTCTGACCTTGGCAGGGAGCACTGTTCCCACTTAACCACTGGCAACCAGATCTAGAACCCCTCAGAAGAACAAGGGCTCAGGGATTCCTTGAGGGCTTTGATCACTGGAGACTCTTTCTGGGAATGGGGGAACGTCACAATTTGGGGATTCTAAGCACTTACATGGGCATCTCAGAGTTTGCCTAAGAGAACCAAGCTGAGCCCTTCAAGGTTGGATGAACTGACAGCATTTCCAAGAGCTCTGGCTTTTGGTGTCCCTTCTCTTCCGCCCCCTTCCTCTAGAATAGCAAGTATCTCCTGGTAGTGCGATGGAGGTCGGTGGACACAGTCACTCAGTCAAAACATGTTATCACTCGTAGAAAAGACAGCCCTCTTGAAGCTTGGTGAAGGCTGGGAAATATCATTTCCATCTGGGCTCTGACCCAGGCTGGCACCACCCTTGTGGTTTTCCACCAACCTATAACTCATGCTGCAGCTCTGGGCACAGAGGTGGGCATGCTTCAGGGTGCCCAAGGGAGGAAGCTTGCCAGATGTCAACCATAGCCCCTTCCTGCCCTCAGATGCTGGTGACATGATCGAGATGCAGGGTTTTGGGCCTGGCCTAGCAGCCTGGCACCTGGAGCCCCTGTGTAGCCAGCGCTCCTCCTGCCTCTCCTGCTCCTCCCACAGCTCCCCATATGCAACCCTCGGCCACTGCGGCTGCATCCATGACCGGTGAGTGGAAGGGACCTGGAACACCAGTTTCTCGTTCTCATGTCCCACCATGTGTTTGTCCTTCTGTCCTTATAAACGATGTCAGGGTGCCACGACAGGGTGGCATCTAGAGTTGTGCAGAGTTGGGTTCATATTTCACTTGTGTTAGCTGTGTCACTTTGGCAAGCTGCTTAGTCTCTAGGAGCCTTCGTGTTTCTGAATCTGTTTCCTTACCTGTAAAATGGGATTATACCACCAGCTTTCAAAGGCACTTGTGAGGGCTATGTGAATGCCTCAGCTTGTGCCTGCACGTAGTAAGCGCTTCTTTCCAATGTAGAAATAGTCACAGGCTGAACTTTTGAGGACACTCAACACATATCAGGGCCCTTGCCATGCACAAGGGCCATGTGAGTGGGGTGGTTTGCCAGCTGCTCTCCTTCACCTGTTGCTTTTTTAATGTCATTCCTGGTGACCCTAAGGAGGTGTTCTGTATTTTCACATGAGGAACCAAGATTCACTAAGGCAAACTTAGCTGCCCAAGGTCCCTGAGTAGTTGGCGCTGGGGAAGCCTGGCCAGTACTGAGGGTGATTGGCAAGGATGGGAGCCACTGACATGTCACTGGGCTGTAGACCCTTCTCCCCACACCATCCCAAGTGCCTCACCTGTCTCCCGTGCCAGAATATCCTTGTCGTCTTTCCACCAGCGGCTGTAACCCCTGGACTTCTGAGCCAGCTTGTTTCCACAGGTTGCCCCTCAGGCTGCTGTGTGAGAGCATGAAGAGGCAGATTGTGTCCCGGGCTTTCTACGGCTGTGAGTGTGTGCTGAGGTGGGGCTGCGAGGGGCTGGGCGTGGGGAGCACCTCAGTCATGGCCTTCTGGCTGCCCACCACAGGGCTGGCCTACTGCCGCCACCTATCCACGGTGCGGACCCACCTGTCAGCGTTGGTGCATCACAACATTATCCCACCCGACCGGCCCCCCGGGGCTTCAGGAGGCCTCACCAAGGATGTGTGGAGCAAGTATCAGAAGGACAAAAAGGTGCAACTCTGTGGTTCAGAACCAGAGGCCAAGTCAAGGGCTGGGGTGGGCAGGAGTTGTACACATCTGTGTGCTATGGTAGCAACTTCTGTACCCTAAGTGGGCATGTGAGGTAAAATACAGTAGAGGATGGGGCTGAAAGGCCAGGACTGATGGCCATGAAGTGACCCACGTGGCAACAGAATCTCATGACCAGGCTCTGTAGGTGTACATGGGAAGGGACCAGGCTGGGATTCATTCTGCCACCGCATTGCTCTGTGACCTTGAGCAGATCTTTATCCCTTTCTGGG
This sequence comes from Thryonomys swinderianus, assembly GCA_004025085.1. Taxonomy (NCBI): domain Eukaryota; kingdom Metazoa; phylum Chordata; class Mammalia; order Rodentia; family Thryonomyidae; genus Thryonomys; species Thryonomys swinderianus. The sequence goes on from PVIC010008067.1 coordinate 28,917, forward strand.
CTCTGTTTCCTGACCCATAAGCAGGGCAGGTGTACTCCGGGACATAGGAGGACACAGTTACCCTGAAACAGGGTTTTCCATGGCATGGGCTCACCTGTCTGGGCCACAGTGACCATGGGACCTGCACAGTCTTCCCCCCTGGGCCCTTCAGAACTACAAGGAGTTGGAGCTGCTGAGGCAGGTTTACTATGGAGGCGTGGAGCATGAGATCCGCAAGGACGTCTGGCCGTTTCTGCTTGGCCACTACAAGTTTGGCATGAATAAGAAGGAGATGGAACAGGTAAGGGGACCTATTCCCGTAGGACTAGGGAGATGGGGAACTGGGCCAAGGGACTTCAAGAAGAGGGCCTCAGAACCCTCAGCCCCTTTCTAGCCAGAAATAAACGTGGCAAGAGGAAGATGGTAACAGAGTCCCCGCAGTCCTCACCTGAGGCCCCACTCTAGTCTCCAGCTGCCCCAGCTCCTGAGGAGACTGTGATGCACCCTCCCCCATGTTCATGGTGTGATCTGAGCACAGGTGGATGCAGCCATGACAGCAAAGTACCAGCAGGTGTTGGCAGAGTGGAAGGCCTGTGAACTGGTGGTGAGGCAGCGGGAGCGGGAGGCTCACCCAGCCACGCTCACCAAGTTCTCCTCGGGCAGCAGCATTGACAGCCACGTTCAGCGTCTCATCCACCGAGATTCCACCATCAGCAATGATGTGAGCCGGCTGGCTGGAGGGGAGGGGACCTAGGGTGGGCCCCAGGAGCCTTTGACACACAGGAGGCCTGATCGTCAGCCCGACCTCTGACACTAACTGGCCTTGGAGCCCTGGAGGAAGGCTTAGCGTATTGGTGTTTCGCTTTCCTCAACTGGAAAGCGGACACATGCAGCCCTGTAGCCTGCTTCCCCAGGTGCCACAGGGACCAGATGAGACCGTTCTGATGGTTCTGTGTTCCATGTCAGCAAACTAGCAGGGAAAGATGGGTGTTTTGGGATTTAGGGGTGCTAGCAATAGGCAACCCCTGAGTTCAATCCTGGATCCACTACTGATGAGTATTTCTAGGCAAGAATTTTATCTAACGTTTTAGGTTTCTTGCCTAGAGTGAAAACCACTTATCCCTTTCCCTACATAGACCAGTAAGAAAAAAAAAAAATCTAAAGGAATCTTACTTTCCTTATGACTTGTCTGTTGTAGTGGACTTCTTACAGTCAGTGTTTCCTTTTACTTCTAACCTTTCTGCAGGTTGTCTGAAGGCTAACATAACTAAATACTTTTGCTACACAAGATTCCCATCTTGGGGCTGGGGATTTAGCTCAGTGGGTCTGGTGCCTGTCTAGCAAGTGCAAGGTCCTGAGTTTGTTCCCTGGTAACCACATACAGCATTCCTGGGTGTGGTGGCTCACTCCCACCAGCAATCAGGACCACATACCACAGTGCTAGGTGTGGTGGCTCATGCCTGTAATCCCAGCACTCAGGAGGCAAAGACGGAGGATTGCTGTGAGTTCGAGGCAAGCTGTGAGTTCAGGGCCAGCCTGAACTGTAAAAGGAGACGTTCTCTCAGAAAAAACCAAAAAAGATTCCCATCTTGTCCTGCTTCCTATTTTTGTCAATGCCAAGAATAGGAAGAACTTGCTGTTCCTAAAACCTCCAGCCTACCCCTAACCCCAACAGTGCCCCAGCAGCCACATCAAGACTACAGCAGCTCTCGTGGACTCACTGCCTAAGGCTTTGTAAAATATCATTTAGCCTCACTGGTGTCCAGGGATTGGCTACCTTTTCACACAGCAGCCACATGAAGCCCGAGAGTGCTTTATGTGACCCAGGGACTGGGTAGGGCTGAAGGCATTTCTCCCTTTACCTGAAGCTTTTATTCTACCTGTTTGCTTGGGTCCCGTGCCAGCTTGGCAGCTTGTGTTGACGGCTGTGGGTGGGAACAGAGGTCTGAAGAGGATTCTCCATCCCAGCTCCATTCCAACCCAGGGAGGAGGCAGGGGCTGTAGGAAGGTCCTGGAGTGCAGGTAAGAGCCACCATCTGTTCACTCCTACCAGGTGTTTATCTCTGTGGATGATCTGGAGACTCCAGGGCCCCAGGCTTCTGAAGACGCCAGACCAAAGCCCGAGCAAGAATCAGGAGCTGGGACTCCAGGCACTGCCATGGTGGAGCAGCAGCAGTCAGTGGAGTTTGACTCTCCAGACTCTGGGCTACCATCCTCCCGAAATTACTCTGTGGCCTCAGGCATCCAGTCCAGCCTAGATGAGGGGCAGAGTGTGGGCTTTGAGGAGGATGGCGGTGGAGAAGAAGGCTCTGATGGGCTGGCGTCTGTAGCCCACAGTTTTGCTGAGCCCCAAGATCCCAGCCAGAAGACTGTACAGACCAGTGAGCTGGAGGCAGGCGGGGAGCTGGCAGCTGTGTGTGCTGCGGCCTATACTGTACGTGGACGTTGCCCGGGCGCTGTCCCAGAGGCCCTCCTGACATGCTAACACTCAGGGACAGGTTGCAGGGTAGACAGAGTGCTCTATCCTGGAGGGAACACCAGGCCTGTCTCTGGCATCCCCAGAGCACTGTGTTCTCCCAGTGCGCTGGGTTCTCTGCCTGGTTGCATTTCTTCATTTGGGTACCACCCCCGTCCCCTTCTAGGGAGGGGCTGGTCAGCCTCACTGCTGAGGGCACTCCTCTCTTCCAGATAGAATTGCTGGACACCGTGGCCTTAAATCTGCACCGCATAGACAAGGATGTGCAGAGATGTGACCGCAACTACTGGTACTTCACACCACCCAATCTCGAGAGGCTCAGAGACATCATGTGCAGGTGCCAGCCTTTGGGGGGCTCTGGCTGGGGAGGCGGGGACCTCCAGTTGCTTTGTGAATAATTATGTCCAGCAGAAAACCTGCTGCTCATGGAATCACACATGTCACCTTCTGTGGGGAAGACCCCCTGAAGGGCCCCTCACCCCCCTTCCCAGAAGTCTTTGGGATTCGTGCCCCAGCCACACTTCTTCAGGAAGGCTGAGCTGTTTTTAGTCCTCTGCCCTCATACCGAGCTGTGTTGCCTTCTTGGCTCTTTCTCTGGGCCCATGACTACACTGAGGGCGAGGACCACAGTAATAACCCAGTCTGAGTATGCCCGAAAGTCCCGACTTGGACGTGCCAGGCTGCTCCAGGGGCCATCTCTTCAGGGACCCCTGCATGGAGGACAGGGTGGTGCATGGCCACAGTGACTGTCCTCAACGTTTCAGCTACGTGTGGGAGCACCTGGATGTGGGCTACGTGCAAGGCATGTGTGATCTGCTGGCACCTCTCTTGGTCGTCCTTGACAATGGTGAGGGACAGAGAATGGAGGTCCCCAAAATGAAGTTGAATTGGGGTGACAGACTGGAAAAAGGAGATGGTGGTGAGGTCTGGGAGGATGGGAATGTAAGCCAGCCGTCTCCTGCTGGCCTCAATCCTGCCTCCTTGTAGATCAGCTGGCCTACAGCTGCTTTAGCCACCTCATGAAAAGGATGAGTCAGAACTTCCCCAATGGGGGCGCCATGGACACCCACTTTGCCAACATGCGGTCCCTTATCCAGGTGAGCTCTGCAGCCACCTATGGGCCCTTGACTACTAGGCTTGCCCATCAGCCACATGGAAACCAGGGAATGTTCCAGAAATGACTTTCACTTTAAAAGACATTATCCATGTTACAAATCTAGGAATAGTATGTGTGTGCTTGTGAGTCTGGTGATGAAACACCCAGAAGTTCAGATAGTTCCAAAAAGAATACAGTCCAAAGGGAGGTGTGCCAATAGAGTGCGAGCCCCACCTGGTAGGACCTGAGGAGCAGAGGGCCACATAGCCTTGTTGGGTGTGCTTGGTGAAGGTGGCCAAGAGGCAGAATCAGGTTGGTCTCGCCCTCTTGTCCCATGAGATCCTGGACGCAGAGTTGTTTGAGCTGATGCATCAGAATGGAGACTACACCCACTTCTATTTCTGCTACCGCTGGTTCCTGCTGGATTTTAAGAGAGGTAAGAAGTGCGTTATGTAATGGGGCTGGGTTAGGGACAGCAGGAGATCCCTCTTCCCCTTAACTGCACCTTAGAGTGTGCTGGGAGCTTTGAAAAGAGCCCTTCTCTACCCAGTCCCAGATGCTAGCTGAGAATGCCTGGGCATATATAGTCTTTTTTTTTTTTTTTTCTTTTTGAGACAGGGTCTTGCTTTGTAGTTCAGGCTGGCCCTGAGCTCACTATGTAGCCCACGCAAGCCTCGAACTCAGCAATCCTCCTGTCTCTGCCTCCCGAGTGCTGGGATTACAGGCGTGAGCCACCATGCCCGGCACTGTGGTATGTGGTATGTGGTATCGATTGCTGGTGGGCATGAGTCTCCATGCCCAGCATTGTATGTGGTTACCAGGGATCGAACTCAGGACCTTGCGCTTGTGAGGCAGGTGCTGGAACCACTGAGCTAAATCTCCGGTCCCATATATATTCTTTTTAGATTTTTTGTTTGTGGGATGTTTTGTTTTGTTTAGGATTTTAAGGGTTGAACCAAGGGCTTCACACTGAGCTACATCTCCAGTCCTTTTTTTTTTTTTAAACAGGCTATCACTTTGTAGTTCAGGCTGGCCCTGCATTCATTATGTACCCCAGACTGGCCTCAAACCTACAGCAATCCTCCTGCCTCTGCCTCCCGAGTGCTGGTTTACAAGCACGTACCATCGTGCCTCTTTCTCTTTTTTTTTCCCCTTTTTTGAGACAGCGTCTCACTTTGTAGTTCAGGCTGGCCCTGAGCTCACTATGTAGCCCAGGCAAGCCTCGAACTCAGCAATCCTCCTGCCTCTGCCTCCCACATGCTGGGATTACAGATGTGAGCCACCACGCCCAGCTTTTTTTTTTCTTTTAATGGTACTGGGGATGGAGCTGGGGCACTGTGGATGCTAAGCAGGCACTCTACCCCTGAACTACACCTGTGGCATGGCACATGGTCTTAAAAGGACGTGAAGTGTAGCCAGCATTCACAGTCACCACCCTACTAAGTGATAGTTGAGGAAACTTTCTTCAAATCAAATTTTCCCAAGCACCAAAAGAGTGCTCTGGAGAAGTGAAGGGCTGATAGATTTTGCAGGAACTAAAGAGAAATGGGAGGGGCTTTGGTCTGGGGTACAGAACATTCATTCTATTCTTGTTTTGTTTCTGGGGGGCAGGATCTCCCTATATAGTTCAGTCTGTCCTTTAATTCACTGTCTAGTTTAATCTGGCCTCAGACTTATGGTGATCCTCCTGCCTCAGCCTCCTGAGTGCTGAGATTACAGGCATGTGCTACCACACGCAGCTAGCACGCCCACTCTTGAACTGATTATATGCAGTCAGGAAAGTCCCACAGCGTGGCTGCTGGAGCTCTGTCTCCCACTTGGCTCTATGCAGAGACCAGTGGGCAGCCAGGGGCAGCCTTAGAGCCAGCCCTTACTGTCCGCAGAGCTGCTGTATGAGGATGTGTTTGCCGTGTGGGAGGTCATCTGGGCAGCCAGGCGTATCTCATCGGAGCACTTCGTCCTGTTCATCGCCCTGGCCCTGGTGGAGGCCTACCGAGAGATTATCCGTGACAACAACATGGACTTCACCGATATCATCAAGTTCTTCAACGGTACGAGCGGACCCGCCCATCCTGGCTGCTCCAGCAGAGGGATGGGGCCCTCCACTCTTAGCCTGAGCAGAATTGGAGGGTTCTCAGGAATACCCAGGTCCCCTCACTGCAGGCAGGATGTCAGGACCCTAGCAGTTGGAAACAAAACAGAGTAATTAGCCACACGGTCCCACCCTAACCTATTGGCCCCTCTCTGGGGTGTCCTGAAATGACCCCTGTCTCCCCCAGAACGGGCCGAGCATCACGATGCCCAGGAGATCCTGCGGATTGCCCGGGACCTGGTCCACAAGGTGCAGATGCTCATAGAGAACAAGTGAGCACTGTGGCTGGGAGCAGCAGCACGGAGCGAAAGCCTGGGCACCAGGCCCCTGGGCTCCAGCAGGGAAAAGTTAAAGGGCATCGCAGCCCAGACTGTCCGTCCCAGATGACCCTGTCTGTGCAGTTGTGTTCCTAACAAAGTGAGTGTGAGCCTGGGGCCTGACTCCAGGCAGAGCCGGCCCCATGGGGCACGTCAGGGGCCAGGTTCCCCTCAGAGCAAGGCCGCAATGTGGGGGACCTTAGGGAGCAGCTGCCTTGGGGGACACCAACTCTGTTCCCCTCTCAACAACTGGGAATAGCCCCACTGCCACCTGCATCCTTAGCCTGGACTGTTCCTGATGCTTCTCGAGCCAGCCTGGGGCCTGTGAGCCTAGCAGGGGCAGCAGTGGCCGGGCCCCACCTCGTGAGTGCGGCATCCAGCAAGGGGCTCTGTGCTGTATGTCTCCTGAGGCTCCTTTGCAGCCATGTGGGCGTGGATCCCGGGAACGGGGGACTGGGGTCACCTTCCAGGCCCTCTCCTGAGATGCAGGGCAGTCGGATGTATGCCCTGGGCGGGAGCAACCCATCTCGGCAGCACTGACACTGCCTCTGCCCAACCAAGATGATGCCATGCACTTGCCCCGCTGCACAGAACACCGCGTGCATTGGTACAGTATCACTCTCCTCACCCTGCCCTTGCTTTACGCATCAGGTGCATCCCCAAAACTCTGGATGTGACACTTTTGCCAGTTGGGTGATTTGGAACGCAGTGGGAATCCAGGGTGACCCTGTAGGGACGCAGTCCTGTCAGCCTCTCGGGGTCGCCCTCTGAGCTTTGGGGCACCCTGTTGCCTGTGTCAGGCATCTGCCAAGTCCCTGGCACAGAGGGAGTGGAGGATGCCTGCACCTCCCAAGTTGTCCCTGTGAGAAGCAAGGCCAGCCTTGTCTTCCATGTGCTCCTTGGGGTGCTGAGAGGCCCAAAGACCCAGAATCTCCTGGGAGGAGCCACACTTGCAGGGATGCCTGGAGGCCTCCAGCTCCTGACCCGAAGCCTAGGCATGCTGCTTGCCATCATCCCCTGAACCTCTATTCTCCAACACGTTCCAGACTAAGACTGCCCCGGGCCTGAAAGCCACACTTAGGCTCGGGACCTGCCCAGCAGTCACCAAGGTATGCAGACTTCCTGCCTTTGAGCAACATGAGCGAGGGACCAGCAGCCCTTCTGCACCCAGCACACCCCTGCCCAGGCACTGCATAGCCTCAATGGGGGCCAATCCACCCCACTGCCCACCCCTGTCGTCCATGAGTCCTTGGCCTCCACCAAGCACAGGTGGCCCTTGTGTGCCTGCCTTAGTGACTCAGTGGTTTTGTGAGGAGCAGAGTGTTTGTTTTTTGCCTCAGAAACTATACTCTTCAGTGTAATAAACCAATAAACACAGCCTTTGGCAAAGCTTGAGACTCTGAGGCTGCTTGGGGCCCTGACACTGGATGTTGAGTTACTGTGTACTGGGGAATTCTGTTCACTCCACAGCCAAACACGGGGAGTCAGTTCCAGAGGCAGTAATGGTAAACAGCACCAAAATTCCCAGGAGAGGGAGCCTCTCTGGGCAAGAGTGTGGCTGGTTCTCAATGCTGGGGGTAGAGCTCACCTCAGAGCCAAGGATCCTCTTAGATTGACCATGGTCCTCTCCAGCCTGTGGTTGAGAACAGGTCCCCATCCTGCCCCTGGCCCCCACTTACTGCCTTCCTGGGCCTTGGCTAGGAATGACAGGAGGCTCCTCACCCCGCCCTCTGTCCACCAGGCACACCCTCCCCTCTGGCAATGGCTCCCATTCCCTAGACAGCCTTTGAGATGGCTGGGTCAGGATGAGCTCTGGGGGTGTCAAGAGACATCAGACTCTTTTGTGATGGGGGAAGGGCCCAGCTATAATAGGTCCCCTCCTCTCCTGCCCTCCCTCACCCCAGAGAGCACTGATCACATCATCAGTGGTCCAATAGGCAACCCCAGTCATACGACATATTTTCTGGCTCTATAAAACACTGATTTTCTGGGGACTCAGGCCTGTTGGCAACTCAGAAGATCCCACCCCACCCACGGTCCTAGCAGGCTGCCCTGGGCTATTAGGCTAGAACACATATTGATGGCCCAGAAAGCAATTGATGGGGAATTCTGGGGCCTGAGGTTTGATGAGGGGAACACTCCCTATCCCTTAGCTGGTTCTGCGGCCCAGAGGAGTCAGAATTCCTTTTGCCAGAGGACCTGGAAATTTATCAGAGTTGGATAAACTAGCCTAGGAGTGGCCAGGCTCTCACACACCTCCCCTCCGCCCAAGACCACAGGGAATCCCATAGCCAAGATGATGGAGAGGCAGAGGCAGGAGTGATCTTGTGGGGTTTGGAAGAATAGTGGGCTCTAGAAACAACCCACCTCTATGGTGACACATCCCAGAAAGTCTTTTGGTAGACCAGGAGGGTGATAAATATAAACAACTGGATTATGATTGGGATTTCTACTTTACATTACCTGACTACAGGCCCCTCTCCTGCAGGCTCCAGCTGGCCTGGGTGGTGTCCTTTGAGTACAGGGTGGGGCTGCACCTGCCCTGAAGCTCTAGCCACAACTCTCAGATAATGCTAGGTCATCACCGTCATGGTACAGTCTTCATCCGCTTCTCCAGGGCTGGGCACAGTACCACTCAGAGTGGGCACTCAGGAAGGGTTTGGTTTAACCAGAATCTTTGCCTTGTCAGTAATGGGTCAGTGGACGACCCAGCTCTTCCTAGAGCTTCCAGCAGAGGGAGCCCGCATCTCACAAGTAAAAAAGGCTGGTATTAATGGTGGGGACCTGGGAGAGGTCTGAGGCTATCTTCCTTAACCTGCACCTAGGGCAGAATAAGATTCCAAGAATCTTATTACCCACCACTACCTCCCTTTAAGGGAAATCTGTGATGCCCACCCCAGGAAGGTAGGCAGTCAGCTCTTTGCTGGGACTGAGGTCAGGGAGGGGCCAGTCTTACCTATAACCAGCTCAGCTAACTGCTCCCATTCCCCACCCCCAGCCAGCCTGCAAAGGGCTAGACTGGGCAGACAAATGCAGCTATGAAGCCAGTGGTCTTCCAGGCTCTTCCAGGAAACATGGCTCCCTGGCCTCTGACATCCAACTTCTTCCCCTTCCTTGAAAGGACAGCTTTGTGGAGCTGGTTGTGGTTGGTTACATGCCGTTAATCCCAGCACTGGAGAGAATGAGGCAGGAGGACTTCCACGAGTTCGAGGCCAGTCTGGGCCACATAGTGAGTTCAAGGGCAGCCTGAGTTACAGAGCAAGATTCTGTTTCAAAGGAAAAGACAGGAGAACTTGTTGGACAACTCCCCCTCCCCCATCTCTTTGCTTACCATGACTATAACCCCCAAAATGGTTTTTCAATTTCTCTGCCCAGACCTTGCCTTCCCAATGGGTCCCTTACAGCACCCCACAAGGGTGCCAAATGCTAGGGGACAAATTCTGCATCAAGGTGAGATCTGACTAGCTCTCACCAGGTTCCAGGCAAACATGTAACTAACAAGTCACTCTGCTACCTCAAACTTGCTTCCTTACCAGCCAAAATGGGCTAGCCCTTGGCTTATTTATCCACTGTGCTGTTAAAGATGAAATAACATAGTATTTATAGAAATTGTTTGAGAATAAAGCTTTGCAAACCCACAGGGAAGACCAGAACTGGAGTCTGAGTTTGAGACATAGGAACTTTTCAGAAAAAGGCAGTCTGAAGTCTTTTTCTAAAACTTTTTGCCTTTGACCCCCAAACATCTTGGTCCACGGTCTAAAGTTCGGGCTGTCCCTTCACGCCTCTGCCATTTTTTTTTTTTTTCCTTTTGAGACAGGGTCTCACTTTGTAGTTCAGGTTGGCTCTGAACTCACTAAGTAGTCCAGGCAAGCCTCGAATTCAGCAATCCTCCTGTCTCTGCCTCCCAAGTGCTGGGATTACAGGCGTGAGCCACCACACCCGGCAGTGTGGTATGCAGTATTGATTGTTGGTGGGAGGAGTCTCCACGCCCAGCATTGTATGTGGTTTCTGGGGATTGAACTCAGGACCTTGTGCTTGCAAGGCAGGCTCTGGAACCACTGAACTAACCCTCCAGCCCAGCCTCTGCCTTTTTACAATAAAATGACCCAAATGCTGCGGGCTACAGCTCCATTTCCAATTTCAGTGCAGATTTATTTCAGCTTTATATTTTATTCCAGGCAAGTGCTTATTACATGGATAGTATTCATGTCTCAACACCTAAAGTCTTGGAGCATGAATAGCCACTAGAATACAGTTCAATAGTAAAAATACAATATGTACAAAATTAGGGTTTTTGTAGGTTTTTTTTTCCCACACAGCAGATGTATCCAAACACATAAAAATCTCTACAGTCTGGGGTCGCTACAGTTTATACTTCAGGAAACGGAGACACAGTGACCGAGTCCTCACTGTAAACAAGGGCCACCTCTTTGGGGGTTAGGGATGGGACTCTGGGATGGGGGAGAAGCAGCTGTTTCCAGAGAGCAGGGGTTCTGGTAACCCAACTACACTCCAGGCAATCCCTGCCCTTCTTTGGCCCCCCCAAGGAAGCACCCTCCCCCTCTCCCCGAGGTAAAGACTCCCAGCCAGTGAGCCACTCTGAACACCAAAGGTTAAGTACAAGCATGAGAGGTAAGGTTGTGTGTGTGTGTGTGTGTGTGTGTCTCTGTCTGTCCCAGGCTGGAAGGGTTAGGGAGGAAAGGACCAGGTGGTCCCATAGGGTGAGGACAGATATGGTCCTAACAGCTCTCAGAGGGGAGATGCCCAAGGAAGGGCTAGAAGGTGGCTGCCCACTTGGGCACACAGCATCACAGCGTTCACAAACAACAAAAACAACAGCAACAACACCCATCGTCACCAATCTGGACATAGTCATTCGGCACTAGATTTGGAGGCCCCCGCTTGGGGGGGAGGGGGAGGGGAGAACAGGTGGATGATGAGGTATCTGTGTGGCCGAAGGGCAACTGGCCAACACTTGGTGGTTTGAGCTCTGGTACTGGCCTCAGGATGCAAGGAGAGGTGAAGAGGGGCAGGTGGGTTCCCCAAAGTGCTCTGGCTGCCGGCACCAGACTGCTTTCCATTGTCATGGGCACAGGGAAGCCGGCGGGGCCAAGGTGTGAGTGGAGACAGCTGCAGCGGCAGCCAGCTGGGGCGATGAGGTGCTAGGCGGGGCACAGGGTGGAGACCTCCTCTTAGGCTAGCCTTCCCTGCCTCAGGGAGACAGACATCCCCTGGGAGGTCTCTGGGAATTTTAGGCCTCTAAGGAGTCCTTATTTAGAGAACTTGTTCAGGACTTCTGCTGGCCTCCTTAGTGCCCGCCAGCAGGCCACTCCAGAGAGGCGAAGTTCTCCCTTCCTGGGCCCCTTGCCTACCTCCCAAAAGTGCAAGCTCCACTCTAGAACACTGGCTTCCCCCCACTGAAAGGCCATTGGTGAGTGTCCAGTGGGGAGCTGAATGTGCATGCGTGCGTGTAACTGAGTGTGTCTGACACAAGGCCACTTGTAATAAATATCCACATAAAAAGCCAAAGCAGTCTGCAGAGGCAAGGGCCACAGCACCCCCCGGACGGGGCCCCTCACTTCCTACTCAAGCTCGGCCCTGTCCTTGATCCAGCTAAAACCCTTTCCTCTCGCAAGGGAGGGACCCTCAAACCTGGCCACTGCAGACAGAGGGATCTGGGAAAGGAGGTGACAAGCCCAGCTCAGCTGCTCCTCTTGGGAACTATGAGCTTTGGCCCAGCTCCCTCCTCCGTTGGCCTTGGGGCCTACTTGGGGAGGGGCTCAGGGCTTTGGCCAAACACCTGCATTTGAAATTCCCGATGTCTCAATAACTTGGCTTCTCAGTTCCTTGGACCAGGGTGGAGGAGAGGTGCTCATGCCTCCACATCCCGTGGGGAAATGGCCATACTGAGCAGAAACTGGGGAGCCAGGAGAGTGAACACCAGACAGCACCTCTTCACTACCTTCTAGAGGTGAATGCCAAGCCCAAGGACCAGGACAGAGGTCAGGTCAGGCCCAGGCGGCGGGGCACAGGCGGAGGGATGACAGATGAGCCCGACCTCCCCCAGCCTCAACCTCCGCCTGCCCTCAGGAAGCCAGGAGCCCAGCAGCAGGCGTTGGGAAACGGCAGGAGCTTGGGGTTTATTGTTGGTAGAGAATTGTTCTAAGTAGTTTCTACTGTAACAAATCACAGTGACTGAAGTGGGTGAGAGGGTGCAGGTCGGGACGCCCACCACTCTGGGCAAAACTCCAGACCAGCCACCTCCTGGGATCTGTCACTGGTACCCAGAGCAGGATGCCTCCTTGGGCCATCTCCACCCAGCCTACCTCTCAACCAAAGGCTGGGAGAACGCGGCTGGAGAGGGGAGGCCCAGGCGCTCAGTCACCTCACCAGACACAGCAATAGCAGCAGCAGCAGCACAGGAAGGAGGGCAGGATAAGGAGAAGCCAAGGAACATGACGCCACTTCGCACTGATTTCAGGGTACAGGATAGGGAGGCAGGAGCGGCAATGGAGCTGGCACCAGGCTGAACAGGTGGCACGTCCACGAGCATCTTCATCAATCACTTTAGCAAGTCCTGGTGCAGCAGGGTGAGCCCCTGCCCTGCGCCCAACTCCCTGGGGGGCCCCTCCCTCCCCTGGCTCAGAGTCTCTACACCCCCTTCCCCTAGGAGGCCTGGGGGTGGTGTGGTGGGGCGGGCATGGGCCTGGCTGGAATGTGTGGAGCTGGTGGGTGGGAGAGTAGGGGACAGGTCCCCCTGCCCCCACTGGGGGCCTCTGAGTGGCCTCATCCTCAAGCCAGCTTGAGCGTGCTGACTGGGAAGGAAGGCATAGTGACCATGGTCACAGGGTTGAGCACTGTCTGGCCCACCAGCTGGGGGTGGTGCACCACCTGGGCCCCCACAGCTGGCTTGGCCATCACGGTGGCTGGGGGGCCCAGCCCGGCCGTGCCGTTCACTTGCTGGTGTGAGAGTGTGTGGGCAATGTGGCTCACCGCCACGGGCTGGCTCACCGCTACAGGCTGTGGGTACAAGGGCAGCTGGGAGCCGAGGTGGGCCACATGGTTGAGGGTGGCAGGGTGCACTGTGATGTGGCCAATGGGGGGAGTGGCAGGTGCCAGCTGCACAGCAGGGCTGGGGGCCGAGGGGGCTATGTGGGCGATGTGCTTGCCCCCCGGCCCCTGGAGAACATGGTTCACAGTCTGGATGACTGAGGCATGGGTGGTGGCCGTGTGGGCAATGACCGTGGAGCCTCCCCCAGCTGTGGCCACCAGATGAGCAGGAGCAGGTACCAGTGCCTGGGCGGGGGTGGCCGGTGGGGGAGGGGCTGGCAGAGGGGTCTTCTGCTGTGGCGGCGGCGGCTGCTGCTGCTGCTGCACAGGCAGATGGGCAGGAGACAGTGCCACCGGGTGCGGGTGTGGGTTGGGAGGCAGAGGCGTCGGGGCGGTGCTGGGGGTTGGCAGGGCAGACTTCAGCAGCTCCGGCTGGGGACGATGGCTCAGCTTAGGTGGGCCCAGGCCTGCTCGGTCCTCCTCCATGTCCTCGTCTATGTTGTCTTCACCTTCTGCAGGAAACATGGGCCAGGGAGCAGGTCAGAAGAGCTCAGGGAACAAGTGAGTAGAGGCACAGATGCCTGTGGGGAGTCGGGGGTGTAGCGGAGCTGGGCCAAGGGGTCCACGTTCTAGCAGGCAAGGGACAAAGGTCGAGGGACACAACGTGCCGCAGGCGTGACATCTGAGGGTGGTGGGAGGAGTGGAGGCCCGGGGCTCACCAGAGGCCGTCGAGGTCGAAGCCTGGTCATCCTCAGGCTGGCCCGTCTGCCGGAGCACACGGTCGATTTCCAGCACGTCCATCCACTGGCTCAGCTCGTGCTTGAGCTCTGCTAGCCGCTGCTGGGTAGCAATCTTCTCCCGTGCCAACCGCTCCATCTCATGTTCGTACTCCTTCTCCTTCCTCTTAAGGGACTGGAGGGAAGGGCAGGACAGTAGGACGCTGAACAGCAGCAGCAGCCCGCTCAGCCTTAAATCCCGTCCCTGACGGCCAGTCCACACAGCCCAGTGTGTGGCGCCCAGGGCAAGAGACTATGGGACACCCAGAAGAGGCTGCTGAGATCAGGCCTGTCTCTGGCTCCACGGCTCTGTCCAGTGAGGCCCAGCATGCTAGGCAGGGAGGGCTCAGGCAGGCGCAGAGATCCATGCAAGTCCTGGTCCAAATGCGGGGCCCCCGCACACCTTGTCTTGGTCCTGAGGGCTTCACCACCCCTCTCCTCCTCACAGCCTTTCCACCTTCGAGCCTCGTCAACTCCAAGCCTTCCGCCACCATTCCCTCTGTTCCTCTCAGTCACCAATGTCCCATGCCACCCTCTTTGGAACTAATTCTCCAAAGAACCCCAAAGGATCCTGCAATTCTCTCCACCTAACCGTTCGCCTGTCCCTTAAATACATCATCACTGGAAGATGAGCCACTCGGTCATATCATCTGCTCCTCCTCTTCACCGTGACCTACCTCCATCTCTGTCCCAGCGGCTCCTGCCTTTGCACTCCCCTCTGACATCCTGGCTACTTCCACCTGCGCTGCCTCTCAGCTACAGCGGTAACACATGGCTCCCTACCCAGCATCATCCCACGGACTCCCCAGCATGAACCCCTCACTGTGGAATCTGGCCCCTGTTCAGTAAGAAATGGGCTCAACAGCACCCACTGACTCTAAGCATCCCTGCAGAGGATTCTGTCCTCATGCCAACGTCGCCCACTTCCCCAAGAACAAGAGGGTACCTCATCCACGGACCCTCTTGCTCAACAACTTTCCACCTGTCAGGTGCGAATCCCTCAGGTAGGGGCTAGGGCTCTCACGCTGGGTGTCATGGAGGGACAGGCTGAGCAGCAGCTCCAAAGGTCAGCTCCACACTGGCCTCTCAGCTCCCCTCCACACGCAGTCCTGGTGGGTTCCTGATGAGCCCAAGTCCCACAGGCCTCCCTGTGGGCGGCTCTCCTCACCTAGGCCTGTGGGGACTGCTTTGTCCACCAGGCAGGGCAGCCCATCAACCTGCTCCTGAGCACCCAGCTTCCATGCCAGCCAGTCACAGGCAGGTGCGGAGTCCGCAGGCTCTTCTCAGTCCCAACTCCAACTTGCCTTAGTCTTCCCTTTGTAACCCTGTCTGGCGGATGCTCACACTGGATCCTCCCACCTTCATTCCCAGGTCTCACAAGCTCTGGCTCCAAGACCACACCTGGCCGCCTCCAGGGTCTTTCCTCAGCAGGCTGCCTCAGAGCACTTCTTACCACCTATGCCACACACATCAGACTCAGATGGGGTTAGTCAGACACTGGTCCTACAACCACCGGGCGTGTGGGTTCCATTCATCCAGCTCAACACACAGTATCTTTGTCCTCTCTGCTAGTAAAGGTAAAAACTGTCCTTTAAACTAAACCCCCTCCCCAGCAGTGTGCCACTTCCTGGTGAGCATGCTCTTTCCCAGTTACAGTGAATCAGAAATAGCAATCTCTCCTGCCTAGAGGCAGTTTTGCTATTGTGTAGCAGCTTTTCTTTATTGGGCAACACCTTTCAATCCCAACTGCCAGCCAGGGCCCCTGTCCCCCTTCTCCAGGAGCCCTAAACTCTATTTCTAACCTCATCAGTGAGAGACTTCTTGAACCACTAGTGCCTGGGGAGAGCCACACCCTACAGCAGCCTCGACACATGGAATGCCAGGCTCAGGCCACACAGAGCCCTCATCTATCATCCTGATGTTCAGTTTAAACTGTTCTCACCTTATTTCTTTCATTTTAGAGGCATTTTATTTGAAACAACTAAAAATGGATGCTCAGAAGCAGTGTAGGAGAAATCCAACTAGTTACTTTATCATGTATTCCCTGTTCTTTACAACTAAAGCCAAAAAAGAGAAGGCATTCTGCTTTAAGAAAATGTCAGAAAAATAGGCAAATATATTTTTCTTCTCCATAATAACAAAAAAAGCCACAAGAAATTTAATGGTAATGACACAAATTGGATATTGGCTTGTACATATTCATTAAAAAGATCAGAGAGGCTGTCACACTACAACAGCCTGGCTTCCCTGCCTTCTCCAATGCTGCTTTCACTCAGGCTACACCGAGTCAGCTGCTCCTGCACAGAAGCTAAGGCATATTCCCCGTTGCTACTGCTGTCTGCCATCAAGCAGAGAATAACTCTGAAAGCTGATGGTTTTCTCTGCTTGCTCCTTTGTCTCACCTTATTTCTAATAGAAAAAGCAGAGAAGTCCTTTCCTCACCTCACTCACACATACCTGTGGGCTTTCTATCTGGCTGTGCCTCAGAGAGCAAGACATGACATCAGACAAGGCTCTATCAATGACTGGCCCCTGGTGACTCAGCCCGCACTTGAAGCAGGTGATGAGGGGCTGGAAGTGCCATACTGAACTCTACCCACTTGCAGTCAGTCTACACTTCTGGGTCTGGGAGATTGGCAGGGGCCAAAAACTCTTCTCACCTAGTCCATTTCCTCACAGTTCTATAGTTAAGTTCCCGCCAGAGCCTAACTTTGTTTTATGGTTTGTTTCTTTGTGGTGCTAGGGTTCAAATCTAGGGCTTCAGGCATCTGGGTACATGCTTTACTCAAGGACCAATACCTTGGCCCATGTGAACACATACTACACTTCCTGTGTCTGTCCACTTTTGTGGGGCTTTAAATCCTTCTCCTCCAAGTAAGGCTACACTGTCTCACTGAGGACTACTGGCTTCCCATAGCTTCCTCTCAACACACTACCAACGGCTTCAGTCTCCCCTGGCCCACTGCTCTCTCCGGACCAACATTTGCCTCTCCTCAAATGCCTGCTGTCCCCTATCTCTGCATGGCAATGCTCTAAAGCATCTTTTACTTTCAAAAACACATTTTCTTCCCTCCTACTGGAGAAACTCTGGCCTGTGCTGGGTTCTCTGTCCACTACTTTGACTTTAACTTATCCTAACAGGTTTCATTTTGACAGATCATTCCTTAGCAGCAGCATCTCTCCAAAACAAAAATTTTTTCCCCTATGTGGTTCAGGCTGGCCTTGAACTCATTCTGTAGTCCGGGCTAGCCTCTGCCTTACCGTGATCCTGTTTCAACATCCCATATGCTGGGATCACAGGTGTGTGCTACAACGACCGGCTCGGCTCCAAAACATTCTGGCACCCCACCCCTACTGCGCTTTCTCGACACAGTCCTCTGCATGTCCATGTCAATGATCTGCCAGGAGAACAAACTTAAGAGGACAGAAGCCCACCCTTGCTTTGCCTTCCTCTACCTTCAGAAGCAGATCCAGAACTTAGCTAGAAGTATTTGAAAGAACTAAATTAACGAGTGATGGTTAAGCTGAGGGTTTCCAGTCTTACAAATGTTCTTTTCCTGCCTCTGTTACCAGCACCCAAACAAGCATGCCTTCCAGACACCTGGGGATCGCTTCCACACCCCACTCAGCCCAGGGTCTGGTCCTAAAGAGCTTCACTCTGCTGCTCCCGCTCAGCCTGTTTCTGATCGATTTTCAAGTCCGTTGTTACGCACAGCTCCTTTCCTCAAGCACACAACTACAAAGAACCTGCCAATCCATCCTTTCTACTTCTCATTAATTCTTAGTAAATTAACCGTCAGACTGCTGCAAATAACTTGTGCGAACAATCTCAATCATTTTAACACCATAATGATACTGTTTTTCCAATTTAGCTTCATCATACCCAAGAGGAAACATAAAAATGTCACAGCGTATCTACAGATTAAGGAGGCGGCATGGCTAAAGATACGAAAACTACATCTAAGCTTAAACGCTGTAAGAATGTCTTGAAAATAAGCTGCCTGCCCTTTTTTCTGTCTTCAGCCGGACCCTCTGCAACCAGAGCCGGGGTCACTGGGGCGCCAGCCAGGTCCCGCCCCTCTCGGAGCACGCGCGCACCCACGCGGACCGGCTTTGCTGCGTCACCCGCAGCGGGCTGCACCCTCCCTCCGGGCACGCAGGAGCTCCGCCCCGCGCTCGGCCGAGCCTATCCACGAACCCGGCCCCGCCCCTCCGGCTGCCGGGAAGCGAGCTGGACGCGCGCCAGCTCCTCTCCCTCACCCAGGACGGGCGGAGAGGCGCGCGTTTGCCGGAGGCGCGCGGGGAGCCGCGGGGTTAGTGCAACGCAGTAGCACCTCCGCCCGCCAGCGAGTGAGGCTCCGATTACTCTAAGGCTGTGACCCGGCCTGGGGAAGCCAGGGGAGTGTGGTAGCACAACCACAACTATCTTTACAACCTCTCCCATGGGGGGGATGACTTCGCCCACCCCCTAAAGCTGCTCGGGTGGGCCGAGAGGAACCCGCAGCCAGGCTGAATCCATCCTCGCCCTGTCTTCTCACACTGGGAGCCCTAAGTCCCTCCCACTACCCAACGGCTCCCGGTCCGCCTCGGAAACTGAGCGTGACCGCCTGCCCCATCCCCCCACGGCCTCTACTGCACGCTGCCCTCCGCGGTTTCCAGGGAAACCGAAACTCCGGGCAGTCATGGCAACTGTCTTATCTGGCAGCGCCTCCAATCTGCAGATCGGAGCTAGTGCCCAAAGGAAGGAGACACAGCCAAGTGGGTTCCCTACAAAAGAAGACCCCTTTATCTCAGCCTAAAGGAAAGCGCGGTTTTAAGATTCAGCGACCTCACTGCTGTCAGACCGTCGCGTTCCTAACTCCCAACCTCGGGGTCACAGCACGTAAATGCGCGCGAGCCAACAAGGTCTTACTCCTTTAGAAGCCAAAGTCGGGAGTTTAACCTGCGGGTTGCAGTGTGGACGCGAGGCCACACCCGGAATCCCCCCCCCACTGGCAACTGGGGCCAAATCCGGTTCCCGCCCAGGCACTGTGGGCGGGAAGGCTCTGGGCGCGCCCGCTGAGTGCTAACACGCGCAAAACTGGGTCAGCTTTCGGATACGGAGGTCGCCCTAGACCTACAGTTAACAGACTTAGCGTCCTACAGGCTCGGAGGCCGCGTAGACACGCCGCGAAGGAAAGGAAGGACCGGGAGCGAGCGCCTCCGCCGCCCTCCCGCGCACGCGCGCCCTTCCGCCCACCCTTCCTGGGCCGGGAGCCCCGCTGACGTCAGCCGAGCCATGTGCTCAGCGCCCGCGTGGAGACGGGCGGGGGAACCGGCGCAGAGGGCGGGGCGGAGCCGTGCGGGCGGGAGGGAGGGAGCGCTGTGGAGCCAGAGGAAGCACGCGCAGCGGCCGTCCCGGCACCGCCCTCCGCCGTTTCCCTCCCCCATACCTGGATGTACCGCAGCGCCGTCCGCAGCACGCTCAGATTCGAGGTCTTCTTGTCGTCCACATTGGGGATGTTGCGCTTCAGGGTCTCAAAGCATTCCTTCAGATGTGCCCTCCTAGGGAGAGGGAGGAGCGCTGGTCAGCCAGCGCCCAAGAAGGCAGGGGCTGGCGGCCGGGTGGGAAGGACCCAAGGGAGGGGCCCCGGGGGGATGGGAGTCCCAGGGGCAGGCGGTCAGGCCCAGTCACACACGCACGCACACACACCTGTTTTTCTCCAATTTGTTGTGGACTTCTCTGGTTCCGATCCTGAAACCCAGACAGACAGGAGGCTCAGGGAGGAGGGCCAGGTTAGGCGGCCTTCCTGATCCCCACTGCCACCCACCCCATGCCACAAGCTTTTAGTCTTCAACGCTGTGAGAGCAGCAATGGGAGGTGTTCGAAGCCGCATCTGTAACCCTCCACCCACGTAACCAACTGTGAGGAGACAGCAGTGACCTGGGACTCGAGCCCCCTACCCAAGAGGCCCATAATCCAGTGCTCTGCCCGAAGGCCTGGGAATGCAGTAAGCATGTTATCCTCGGAGGGGAGTCAGAGGTCACAGAGGCCTGAAAACAGAGCAGTGGCCATTCATTCCCAGAAGAAAAACAGGCACTGTAAGAATGCATCCCAATAGAAGAGGGGCTCCTGGGTTGGGCAGGACATGTCTAGAAGGGCTAACTAGGTAGGGGACCTGCTCTTGCACACACAGCCCAGGTTGTAGACCATCTTTTCCATCCCACCAGCCCCAACTCTGCCACGTCCCACTCACCCCCCAGGCCTCTTCTTCTGTTCGCTGGATTTGACTTCTTCAGCTGGTGCCAACTTCAGGGTCCCGAGCGTGGGTGGGGGTGGCTGTTGGGGGGCTAGCTGAGGCTGGACTCCTGGGTGGGGCGCTATGGTCAAGATGGGTGTGGGAAGGGGCTGCAAAGGCTTTGGGCTGCCAGTGGGAGCAATGGTGGTCTTTGAGTCCGGCAGGAGGGGGGCAGGAGTAGGCACCTGAGGCCTGGGAGGCAGCGGGGCTGGCTCCTTAATGCTGAGTCCAGGGGTGTTGACCAGGGCTGGCTGCCGAGGTGCCAGGGGCAGAGGCTGAGCTGCAGGGGGCAGTGGTGGAGGTGGGGGTAGTGGTTGGGGGGAATTGGTCAC
>PVIC010008068.1:8797-49259 GCA_004025085.1 Thryonomys swinderianus
CTTGCCCTTGATTCAGCAGTAGGCAAACACTGACCACTTGCTTTTAGAAAATGATTATGTGCCATAAAAATAAAAGACAAATGAAGCAGGTAAGGGGCACTGTGTGCCCCTTATAGGATAAAGTGAACACTCTCATCCAGACAGGCCAAGCAGAATTCAATAGCAAAGTGATATTTGAGCAAAGAATTGTCTACTGTTTCAGAAGAAACAATTTTTCTAGGAAAGAATAATGCCAAAATATCCCTGGTGTGCTCGTGGAATGACATGGAGGCTGGTATAACTCAAGCAAAGTGGGCAGGGGAGGAGAAACAGCCAGAAGTAAACTAGAGAGGGTCTGATGGGGGCTTAAAGGATTTTCTTCCTCCCTCTGCCAGGACCCTTTCAACACTCAATATACCTCCATGACTATTTCTTCTCATGGAAAATGTGGGTTAAACATTCTGCCTCGGGTCTCTCCAGAGGAGACATGGGATTCTTCTCTTCACATCCTTGCAGGCAAAATGAACGTCTCTATATTATGACAAATGATTATTAAATCTCATGAATTTCTGGGATGGAAATGATGTAGTAGACTTCAGAAAGTGAGGAAGCAATATTTCAAGTCATTCAGCTTTCTATTAAAACACACATGTTATTTTTCACTGTGAAAAGTTTTTACTCCAAGGATATTTAAAGGAAACTTGTTAGAAGGAAAGAAAGCAGTTATATAATAACTTTCATCAAAACAAAACATGACATAAAAGGAATGTTTATAGATTTTATGCTTAGGATTATTTTGCTTAGCCAACATTGGGTACATTTTTTTTTTTTTGAAACAGGGTCTCGCTTTGTAGTTCAGGCTGGCCCTGAGCTCACTATGGAGCCCAGGCAAGCCTCGAACTCAGCAATCCTCCTGTCTCTGCCTCCCAAGTGCTGGGATTACAGGTGTGAGCCACCACACCTGGCCAGACCACAGCTTTTTGTATTATAAATTGAACTTCACTTTTATTCCAAAACTGGGTATATTTCTTTCAGCAGTATTAACCAAGATATGTAATTAGCAAGCATGCAACTTTTCACAAAATACACAAATATTTGACAATGGAAGTGAAATTATATAAATGGAATTGTTCAGAGGAATCACTTGATTTTTTTTAGAAAAATTCTGCTAGTGTCCTAGTTTTGTTATATTTCATTACTCACTTGTTAATCAGTCATTCAATAAACATTCATTGATAATACATGATGTGCTGGGTTGGGTCCTGAGGAGAGATTTGGACTGTAATGTAAGAGAGAGGAAAGTGAACAGAGTATAGCAGAAGGGAGTGATAAGCTCTAATATAGAGATGTAGGGTTACAAAACACCACAAAAAAACAAAAAAGAAGTACTGACATCTAGTAGAGAAGCCATAGAACTTTCTCATGGTAAGTGATGATTCACAATGGCCCACAAAAGAGGTACAGAGCTTAGGGAGCATAGATCTCCATAGTGCATGTATGAAATACAATACCAGGGGTGATAACATAAATCAGGAGAAAAAGTATGAGAAAGTTAAATAGGGGGCAGATTACAAGGGCCTTGTGACCAAGCTAATGCTTCTTCTTTCTGAAAGGAACTAACCTCTAAGAACAATTTCTACCTCTAAAGATGGCATGTGTAGAATTCCACCTTAGAAACACCTTTCAAGACCACACTGAAGACAGCTTGGAGGAGTTAAAGTTAGAAAGAAAGTAAGACTGAGAAACAGTTTTTAAGAGTTGATTTTATTGGTACATTTTATATATACATTATGACCCCATTAACATTGAGAGTTAAAACTGAGGAATGGCTTCAATTTGGGTGAGATTAGACGAAGAGCTTCACTAGGGTAGGGCAAAAAGTTGGAAAAGAAGAAGGGTGAAGAGACAGAAAAGAAGAGAAAGGAAGAGCGGGACAAGAGAGAGACAAGGATTGTTGACTCAGGAGATGAAATGGCAGGACTGGTGAGTGAGTGGGCGTGACAGAAGTGACAGATGGAAGAGTCACAGCTTGGTACAGTGGGTGGCAAGTGGTGGTGTCGTTTACCACGACAGACAACACCAGAGAGGAAAATTCCATAGAGATGCTGATGAGGATGGAGCCCTTGTGATAGCACATCAAGTCATCCGTGGACAACTAGGTAGGCCAAACCAAGGGGCCAAAGGAAGCGCTAAATCAGTGTAGATGATTTATTAGTGTAGCTGTATTAACTGAAGCTGTACCACATCTACAACTGTAACGTAAGGTGACCAGAGGGCGAAAGGCTGATTCCTGGAGAATGACCCTATGAGAGTGAGAAAGTGAGGCAAGATCTGTAAAGGTGACAGAAGTGACAGGTAGAGAGAACAGAGCTACTGAAAAGAAGGATTCTAAAAATCAAAGGAATAGAGTTTAAGCAGCAGGGTGTGGTCAATAAGGGGAAAAGTAATTAAATTTTCAAAAAATATAGGACAGAGATGTAGCTAATAGTTTGGGCCACGTGGAGGTTAGCTGTCACCATGGTCTGAGAAATGCAGTGGAGAATCCAAAATCTGACAGTTTCAAAAGCAGTAGTTTGGCTGGGTGTGGTGGCTCACGCCTGTCATCCCAGCACTTGGGAGGCAGAGGCAGGAGGATTGCTGAGTTTGAGGCTTGCCTGGGCTACATAGTGAGCTCAGGGCCAGCCTGAACTACAAAGCGAGACCCTGTCTCAAAAAAAAAAAAAAAAGAACACAAGAGTGAATTAACCAGACTATTTGCTTCATTCATAAAACCAACAAAACAACCAAGTATCATACTTTCCTACCGAAACAACCCCTGCTGCTCTCTCCCATGGCACGTTGCATTGTAAATGCTGTATAAATGCCGGTCTTCCACACAGACAACACGTGTCCAGCTTCAGTGTTGTTCCTCTGCTCCTTGCACAGGTTAATTTAGGACCCAATCAGCAGCCTCCAGTCTTCCGAGGGCCATAGACTCATGGCTACGTTTCCAATGAAAACTCCCTAATGACTTCATCCCCTGTACAAGTGGATTAGACTCCTTTTTTAAAAATTAGTTTTTCTACTAAGGAATGTTGTATCATTCTTAATATAGCAATTATGAAAGGAATCATGATAGCATATATTTTTAATCTAAGCATTCTGTTTATATTGTACAGAGTAACATGTTGATAAATTAGAAAGTAAATGGAGGGCAGGATATGGTAGAACAGAGGAAATACAATGATAATTCCTACTAGCATACATTTACCTTACCCATAACTATACAATGCTATGACAAATAAATTATACAGAATTGGCTTTGCTCATACTGAAAATAAGTGGATTATGGCAACTCATAACTGTTATTACTGTATCACATCATAGAGAATTCAGAATTGGCTTCCAGAATTTCTCCTCTAATAGAAAAGCAAACCAAATTAAAAATTCACTCATCATATCATGTTTAGTGGCATTATCTGCCTCACTCTGAAGTCACCAGTCACTTCTGTTTCAGAGGATTACACATTCTGCCATGAGTTTTAAAACATGTAACATGACTTCCTTCTTCCTTTGTGTTCTAGCTTTCATGATCTTGTTCTCCTGAGCATCAGAAAGTGAGTGAGAACATGTCCTGTACCATCTGCCTACACGGGATCCAGCCCCCATACTCCATTTGTATGGAAAGGACAGGAATGAGTGGTATTAAAACGAGATTGAAGTTATCAAGAGTGGCCACACCATTATGCATGACATTTTTGTTAGCTCTGACATTTATCTTATGAAGCTTATCCTCTTCCACTGGCAATAGTCGTTCAGAGGGTGCTGGTAAAATTTTAGTAAGAGCATTATTTTTTGTATTTTTCCAAAGTCACAAACTCAGATATCTATAACAATGACAAAACCTTTTAGAGTTTCCAGTGATAACAGCCTGCAAGGTGGATACTGTGTCTGAATAATGAGAAAAGTAACTAACACATTAGTCTACTGTTGTTTGGGGAAGGGGACTCTCCCATCGGGAAGGAAAGCAGAGAGAAAATATCCAAATCCAAGTACTCTTGCTTACTTTCTGATTTTCAGTGAGGAGGAGAAAGGCGAGAGATATGCAATGGACAAAAAGAAACAAGAAGCTTGGGAAAGTTGGAGGTGATGGAGTTTGGACGTGATTCCCTGATACTGCTCCTGTAAAGTTACTGAGTCAGGAGGATGAGGCAAAACCTGTTAGTGAAAAGGATGAGGCAAAGCCCACAAAGATAAAGGAGCTGTAAGCACAAGAGGAAACACAATTCTCATGAACTGGAAAGCTGAGCGTTTGGAGCAGGAGTCCCAGCTGGGGAGAGTCTGGACTGCTGGTCTCATGACATGTGGACAAGGCAAGGTCTTCAGAAATATCTCCATTTAGGTTGTGAATTTTACAAGAAGGTCCCGTGTTTTCACTAGTGAAACAAACCTTTACCATGTACGTCCTCTGGGCATGAACCTACGTCCTAGTCTTCCCTCTGGAAGGCAGCATGTTAGGGAAGAGAAATACGGATGGAAATGCTGCAGTGACAGAGGAAAGCCCAGGGGCTACTGGAGGAATGCCCAGGGTGCTGGGCACACTGCTCAGGCTGCCAAAATGAATAAACCCAGGAGGGACCATCACCCGGATTAGCCAGTACTGGTCCTGGGAAAGGCGGGGTGTGACACCTCTCACGTCTCACTGGGTAGAGGCTGTTACCACAGAACGGCTGTGAGAGGAATTTGCTTCTCGACTGTCTTGGGTGTCCTGAGAATTTACCCAGAGACTGGCTGGGGGAGGGAGGGAAGAGAAGAAAAAAGATATCATTTGTGACAGAGATAGGCCCAAACAAGCGCAGACTCAATGTTTGTAATAGTCTCACCATTTTCAAGGTTAGAGAACATTTTAGCCAAAGATAAAGTGATAATCTTTCCTAGTGTGATCTCAGAAAGAAACAATTGAGTCCTTCTTACCGTCACTCAGATTTACTGAGGGTGATGTCCACGGCACTTCCAAAACACAACACCTCAACGGATTCTTCCCACTGAACTGAATAAGAGTGTAACGTGAGAAATACAAAAATTAAAGGTGGTGTGAAATACTGCAAGAACCCTACACACAGGAGACCCAAGTACCTACCAGCAAAGCTATCTTGGAACTCATGATATAAACAGCCACAAGCAAGGTGTGTTGTGTATAGGTATAAATTCTCAAGGATGAATGTGATCATGATATATACTTAAAATGTACTTAAAATTTATAACTCAGTGAAGGAAAAAAGAAGTAAAGCTGCTCGATGCCTTTTTAACTTGATTTAACTAGTGAGGTTGTAATGTCAAATACAGTTTAAAGTGTTTAGCTGATTTAAATAGCCATAAACAAATAAAAAACCACACTACACTAGGAAAGGCATATGTATGAGTATAGAGATAGGTGTAGATGTGCATATGGGTATACATAGACAGAAAGACAGACAGACGGACAGAGAGAGAGACATGAAGGACTAGCTAATAGAGCTTTTTCTCCCTGCAAACCATAAAGTCTTTCTCCCATTAACTCTTTTTTTTTTTTTGAGACACAGTCTCGCTTTGTAGTTCAGGCTGGCCCTGAGCTCACTATGTAGCCCAGGCAAGCCTCGAACTCAGCAATCCTGTCTCTGCCTCCTGAGTGCTGGGATTACAGGTGAGAGCCACCACGCCTGGCACTGTGGTGAGTGGTACTGATTGCTGCTGGGCATGAGTCGCCATGCTCAGCACTGTATGTGGTTACTGGGGATCGAACTCAGGACCTTGCCTTGCAAGGGAGGCACTGGAACCACTGAGCTAAATCTCCGGCCCATCTCCCATTAACTCTCACTCACTCGTCAAGGGGGTCTCACCTTCCTAACACTCTGGTTCCCTTTGAGAACTCAACTGAGAACTTTGTTTCTAACTCTGGATTATTCATGCTGCTCTGACCTTTCTCCCGAACAGATACTAATGGTGAGCTTGAGTGGAAAACACAAGACATACATCATTAAATGCTTTCTGATATATGAACTGAAACAGTAGCATGTGCGACACACCGAATAAGAAGTCGTCATGAGTGGTGTCAGTACGGAGGAGTCTTCACTTATCCCACAATCCACTCAACAGTAGCAGTACTGA
Source organism: Thryonomys swinderianus (assembly GCA_004025085.1). NCBI lineage: Eukaryota > Metazoa > Chordata > Mammalia > Rodentia > Thryonomyidae > Thryonomys > Thryonomys swinderianus. The sequence continues at coordinate 14,903 of PVIC010008068.1, forward strand.
ACAAAGGAGATCTTCCATACCATTTCCACAGCATTTCAAACTGGAAGGGGCACTGAGCGTCACTCCCCACAGTGCTCTATAAATATCCATTTGACGCGTTCCATTTCCTCTATTCCCGGCACTCAGCCACCTCTTGGTGTTTCCCATACTCAGTTTTTGCCAATTGCTTCCATGTTTCCAATACTACAACTTCCTACGCATGGCAAGTAAAGTGGACCCCAGATTCTCCAAACCTCTTCACATGAACTCTGTGACTTAATAAACAAGGGACTATCCCATTTCAAACACCCATTTTCCTCCAAAGGATATCATCACTAATATTTTGAATTAGAAATGACAAGTAAAATAAAGAAAGACTCTAAGTGGTGACTTGCATATATAGATGGGACAGCAGAGCATCTACCTTGTAAGTCGTACTTCATGGTGATGAAAGAAAGAAGTTGCTCTTTCCAAGGCTGGTGTTTCTTAAAATCCAGTTGCAAGTGCTGCCCTTGTACTTGACCAAAGAAACGTCTATAACTATGTGTTCAAAGTGGTCCATGCGATCCTACGGCAGGGTCCAAGGGGGGCGGGGAGAAGGTCACTACCTGCCAGTAAGGGCCTTGTGGTGTGAACTCACCAGCGACTGTCCCACTGGTGCCTCCACAGTCACTGAAAGGGAGAATGTTGAAGTGCCTGTTGGACTGCTCATGCCAACTTCTAATTTGTTTTTAGGTTGCCTAGAAAGGCCAATTTATTTCTTAAAATAATTGTTCTTATTTAGGAACTTTTAGTGGTAGAAGGGCAAAGTCTTTGAAGCGAGCAATGAACATAATCTTGGCACTGCTTTCATTGTAAATTCCTAAAACTGAAATCATTTCACATTCATAGCACTCAAAGGTGAACTAAATAATGACAATCATCTACAGTACAGTGTACTTTTGAAGGAGGACAATACCTCAAAATATTTCTGAACTGATAGTGACATTATATATGATAATTTTAACATCAAGCCAAAGGCATTTATCTCTACAGGTGCTTATGTTTTTCAGGCTGAAAAATTAAAATAAAGTTGGAGGTGAAAAGCCACTTAGGGAAAAAAATGTCAAAGAAGAAAGTTTTGGGGGTAAGACAGGTGATTAAATGTGAGAAAGGCAAATAGAAGAAATCCTAGGATAATTGAGTTGAAATGCCCATCAGGCCTTTGAAAACGGAGAAGTAATTTTGGAGTGAGATCCATGGGGAAACCGATTTTGGAATATTGTGAAAATACAGTTGATATTGTTGATATTTGGAATTGAGGAAAGCCAAGCAAAGAATGAGTGCAAATCATCAAGGACACACTTTGAAGACAGTCATATTTAGAGTCTAAGAATAAGAAGGAGTCCACAGGTAAGAGGAGGAGAGTCATGACAGAAGTACCAATTCAGGCTGACTTAAAGCCTAAGGCCCAAGACATGGAGAGACGTGGTACTCAGTGAGGACCACACATTCCTGAAGTTTGACAGGGGACACAGAGATGTGTCAGAGAGCACTAAGAGAGCAAGGAGAGGTCAACCAAAGTAGTTTGGTAGGTAACAAGAGTCAGTTCTGCTTAAAAGTAATAGAAGACCTGAAGCCACTGGAAAATAATGCAAGAGTGTTTTCACACGGAATTCAGTAATGGTATGAGGTACAGGGGGAGGAGGATCAGGATGAAAGAAATGACAGATGGACCTGAACATAATGAGAAATGAGGAGCATATCCCCGCAGGCTGCAGCAGCATGTGCAATAAGTATGGAAGCTAGAGAAGGGATACTGAAGAGTCAGACAAGGAAAAGGTCGTAAGTGGCCTCTCTGGGAGTGAGCTAGGGCTGCACAGCAGAGAAGCCCATGGCTGCCAGAGCTTCGTCAACAGCCGGACTAATCTATGAGGCTCTGTAACAGGCTCCATCTGTTTGATTCTATAAGCTGAGCAGTTGAGCAGAAGGGAGAAGTGGGGCTAAGATGGTCCCAAAGCTTATCAGTGCGCGCAGAGTCGGTCAAGGGACAGGAGAATCCTGAGTGTGAAGAATAAATAGCTAAGGCCGTGGCCTAGAGGGAAAAGACTGGGGAGCACGTGGTGACCGGGTAGGCAGCCAGCCAGGTCCCTGTGAAGACGGGAGAGATGGCCTGTCTGAGGCTGGCAGGCAGGGCAGAGAGCACGGGAGGCAGAGAGAAAGGCCTGTGGACAACTCCCACAGCAAAGCAGTTCCAGGTCGGGGGTCGTGGCTGCCCCAGAGGGGCAAGGAAGGGAGCACATGATGAGGGCTTGGGTCGGTTTTCAGCTTACAAACTGAAACCACCAAATGGAAAGTACATGTATAGATGATGCATTAAAATACAAAACCTAGGAATTATACATTGGCAGGTGTATTGTACAATCGGTAATGTTTGGCCACACAATGGAAAGCATTTCTTTTTCTTTTTCTTTTTCGAGATAGGGTCTCACTTTGTAGTTCAGGCTGGCCCTGAGCTCACCATGCAGCCCAGGCAAACCTCAAACTCAGAAATCCTCCTGACTCTGCCTCTCAAGTGCTGGGGTTACAGGCATGAGCCACCAAGCCCCGCACTGTGGTGTGTGGTACCGAATGCCAGTGGGTGTGAGCCACCATGGCTGGCATTGTTATATGTGGTCACCGGGGATCGAACCAGGGACCCTGCACTTGCTAGGCAGGTTCTGGAACCACTGAACTAAATCTCCGGCCTGGAAAACATTTTTTTAGTACACAGACTACCAAAATTTTCATAGACATAGATAGGATATTGTGTCATTCACACATTTGGTCAATAGACTGGATATTATGTCATTCACACATGTCAATCGTTATTGTTCCACATTCAAATTTTACACTCACATTGTGCCATTCCGAACTTAAAGAAGAGTCAAATAATATTCTATATATTATAAAATACACTTAACCTAAGCCTCTAACTTCACCTAGTTTTTAGATTTTTTAGCTTTTGTTTCTTTGGCTTTCAGATTAATACACTAAGGCTTAGCTCTTACTCCAACAGGAATGACACTTAGGGTTATCTTCTGTGGATTCTTAAGTAGTTTTTGTTACCATTTGCCTTACCTTTACCTTATCTCTTTTGCATGTCCCCCTGCAGAAAACACACACACATTCCCAGTGAGCTTTCAGATGCTAATGGAAAAATGCTTTGTATCAAGATGAGATATAATCTTAAACCCAATGCAGGTATCAACATTACTCAGCTTTGTAGGTCTCAAGATTTATTTTCTTCAGGATATGATTGTTATCACAGTTGCACAGGCAGAAAGGGTTTACTCAATCTACAAACTCTCACAATGGCAGGTGTAGCAACACGTAAGGGATGTTTTACACCGTCCTGTTGCACTTATACTGACAAAAGCACACTTTGAGGTCACTCTTATGCATATGTATGTTATGTGTATCTCACAGCTTAAAAACATAACAGAATGGAGCATACTAAAGAAAGTGAGTACATACACCCAGCATTCTTTGTTTTAGGTACTATCAATGTATTAAAATATTTCTGATAGTAGTTTAATATATAAGCTACTGAATCACTTATATACCCAAAAAATTTAAAATGAAAGAGGAAAACAAAATACAGTTTCTCTTCTTTTTCTAAGATTTCAGGAAATTTAATATTGTGTTCAAAGTAATGACTATCAATATCTAATAAAAAGGTGAAATAGGACTTGGACTTGTCCAAATAGTTTTTAAAGATTCAATTAATCTGTATTCAAATAAGATGGAAAACACAGAAAAAAGGAATAGACAAATAGATATATGTCTTATCTATCTCCCTATCTATTCATCTACCTCTATTATCACAGATGCACAGGCAGAAAGGATCCACTAAATCTACAAACTCTCACAATGGCAAGTGCAGCGATATATAGATGGAATTAAGAAGATATAAAAACTGTAAATAACCCAATATCAGCCAATGAAATTAAAGATGTAAGTAAAGCTGGGCGTGGTGGCTCACGCCTGTAATCCCAGCACTCTTGAGGCAGAGGCAGGAGGATTGCTGAGCTCCAGGCTTGCCTGGGCTACATAGTGAGCTGAGGGCCAGCCTGAACTACAAAGCAAAACCCTGTCTCAAAAAAAAAAAAGATGTAAGTAAAAACTTATTGAAAAAGAAAACCATGGGTCCTTGTGGATTCATTGCTGAATTCTACAAGAAATTTAGAGAAGATCTAATAACAATGTTCCTCGAACTCATTTATGAAATTTAAAGGGAATTAATACTCTCAAAGTTATCCCAGAAGCAAATGATCCTGTTAACAAAACCAGAGAAGAATCCAACCAAAAAAAGAACTACAGGCCAATCTTAACAATGAATATAGATGCAAAAATCCTCAATAAAATATTAACATACATAATGCAGCAAATCATCAGGAAAATTATACATCATGGCCAAGTATTATTCATCCCAGGGATGCTGGGATGGTTCAGCATATGCAAATCAGTAAATACAGTATATCAGATCAACAGGGCTAAGACAAAAATCACATGATTATATCATTTATCCAGAAAAATTTTTTTGACAAAGTCAAACACCTATTCATGATAAAAAAAAATCCCACAGAAAATTGGAATAGATGGTCTTTATCTAAGTCTGATAAAAGTCATCTATGACACACCAATAGCCAACAACATACTAAATGGTCAATAATTGAAAGCTTTCACTCTGAAATCAGGAACAAAACAAGAATGTTCACTACCATTGCTTCTATTCAATTTAGTTTTATAAACCTTAGTCAGAATAATTAGAAAAGAGAAAGAGATAAAAGGAATAAAGACAGAAAAGGAAGAAGTTAAATTATTGTTATTTGCTGATGACATGATACCCTACACAGAAGACTCTAAAAACTCCACCAAAAGACTTGTACATTTAATAACCAAGAAATACTACAAATAATCAACAATTAGGATCTCATCTGATTAAAAATCTTTTACAAAGCACAAGAAATCATCAACAGAGTAAAGAGAGAATGGGAAAAACTTTTTTCCAGCTATTCCTCAAATGATCAGTATCTAGAATATATAAAGAAATCAAAGACATCATATCTCCTGAATTTAAAGACATAATTCAAAAATGGGCATCTGATAAATTACACTTCTCAGATGAAAAAAGAACAAATGGCAAATATGTGAAAAAATATTCAACATCATCAGTTATCACAGAAGTGCAAATTAAAACAACACTGAGATTCCATCTCACCCACAAAAGAATGGCTGTTATGAAGAAATCAACCAATAACAAATGCCAGCAGGGCTATGGGGAAAAAATAACTCTTCTCTACTGTTGGTGAGAATGTAGACTGGTACAACCGTGGAAATTAGTGTGGAGAGTCCTTTAAAAGAAGCTAAAACTAGAGGCTCCATTTGATCTAGCCAATCCTCTTCTTGGCATCTTCCTAAAAGAACAAAAAGCATTATACCACTGCAATATATACAAACCCATATTTATAGCAGCACAGTGTATAATAACTAAATCTTGGACACAGTCCAAATGCCCATCAGCTGATGAATGGATAAGGAAGTTGTGGGTTTTTAAAAAATATAGTAGATTACTACTTAGGCATAAAGAAAGATAAACTTGAAGCTTTTCTAGGTAAATGATGCACCTTTATATGTACACATCTGTGTACATATAAAGGTATATTTATATATACCTGATATAATTTTCTTTCTCTGGTGTAGGAAACCAAAAGTGTAAATAAAGACCAAACTTTATAACAGATATTGTGAAATTGGAAGAAAATGTTCAAATGGGGAATGGACTGGGGGTGGGGAGAGACATGAGAAATGGAAAATGGAAACAAAGCCTTTACAAATAAGGACAGAAGGAGATATTGAGGGAGAGGAGAGCAGTGGGAATAAAAAGGATGAGTCAAGTTATAGCATGTACAAGTGTAAATTCTCTGTGATGAATGTGATCATTATGTACATCTAAAATATACCAATAAACTTAATTTAAAAAGATTCAATGAATCTATGACTGATATATGACATTTTTAAGCAATTATTTTGAAGACATGATGTATTTTCAACTATGGAAATATTACTATTTCATTTATCTTATGATATTTATGATACTAGGAGTTAGAAGAAATTATTTAAAAAAATAATCACAGAAGGCCAGGAAAATCCTGAGGAGACGCATAATATATTTGAAGAGGAAGATAGCAGTACAGACACATAATATATTTGAAGAGGAAGATAGAAGATTCAGTCCACTTCTAGGAGTATTTTCTAAATAAATAATAGGCATAAATAATATTTATTTCTAAATAAATAATAATTATTAATAATAATTATTATTTCTAAATAAATAATGAAGGCCATGCCTGTTTCACAGTCTTGTCATTCTAGTCTCTCTTAGAAATGCTGCCTCTTCGTCTGACAGCTGGGGTTGCTCTACTTCTGCAAAGGAGCTTCTTCTATGAAGTCAAGGTAATTAACCTATTTTATTCCCTCAGCGACACTCCAACTGCCAAAGAACCCAGATTCTCAAAATTAGCTTTCATTTTAAAACATTTTTAGCATTTTAGAGGACAGTTTAAACTTTCATTAAATTGAAATTCTATGCACTAGGATGAGCTCAATTAACAGGGAATTTTTAGAGAATACTGACCGTTGATTCTCCGTGATTATCACATACTAGGTGTTTCCCTGGGTTTCAAGGAATATATAACACATTCAGGTGGAAAAGGGAACACACCAAAACAGAGCAGTTGAATGCAAAATACACCAGGTCAGGAAAAAAAAAAAAAAGCTTCATTGGTTCTGATGTAAGAGATTGGCTGGTCTGTTCTGGCTGGGCTGAAAAGTAAGCAGAGAACTAGAAGTAGCTGATTGCTAGAAGAGCCAGAGTGAGGCAAGAAACCAGAACTAGGGGTCCTGAAGGACAGCAGGAGTCATTCCGCAGCCACCCATTTGTCTAGGGAAAGAGCAAGCTCCAAACCCCACTAAGGTTTCAAGCAAACTATGCACACACTCCTTTTCTTGTCTGTGTTTGATTTGGCTTTATTAGAAAGCAAATCCAAATGTGTCCTATGTAACATGAAACAGAAAATGTATAACTTTTGTCAAATTTTAGGAGTTTTGATAATTCTGACCAAATCTGTGTTTTTTTGTTTTTTTTGAGACAGGGTCTCACTTTATAGTTCAGGCTGGCCCTGAGCTCACTATGTAGCCCAGGCAAGCCTGGAACTCAGCAATCCTCCTGTCTCTGCCTCCCGAGTGCTGGGATGACAGGCGTGAGCCACCACGCCCGGCACGTGACCAAATCTGTTTTTAAAAATCTTCTAGTTTCCGTAGACACTGAAACTAGACAACACACTGGCTCTCAATGAAGCTAGGCCCTCAGAAAAATCAGACTCCCTGCTTGTATTCAAGAGGCAGGATGCTGACTTAGGTGGAGACTTCTGTGACTCGTGAGGATCTACTAGTACTTTATTTGTCAGATCAATTAAACTACATTTGCTCCACTAATGAGAATTTTCCATTTGAGGAATATTCTCCCATAGTCTGCTAAACAAAATTTTTAAATAACAATGGAATTTGTCAAATCAAATCTGCATCTCCAGATAGGAGATAAACTTTAGTGGCTCACCTGATGACTGCAGCAGGACCCACTGTGTGGCTTTAACATGCCTGGGACAGCAGTGGTCCTTGCTGCAGGAAATCGCTAGGTTGAACTACCATGTTGGAAATCCTCTCTCTCTGTATCACACAATAAAAAAAGATCCCTGTATCTATCCCTTTCAGAAAAGGGCCTCCTTCCCAATGGGCTTCAAGTTCAATTCAGCTGAAAAGGAATTTAACCTACACATAATTTTCTAAGGTATGGTTCATGGCCTGACCCTATTTTCAGAAAGAATACTGTACTCCATAAATTCTGTGCTTTAAAGAAATGTGAGTTATAATACATCAATACTTTATGGGAATCCGTAACAGACCTCTTAATGTCAAATGAACTTCTGAAAATGTGTGTTACTGGACATCAGCAAAAGAGGCACAGTGGTTGTCACTCTCGGGGAATCTGCAGGGAGTGTCTCTGAGGATAAATGAGAGATGTTAGCCCACATTCTCTCTTTTCCCAGAGAAATTCTTGGCACTTTTCTAAAAAAGAATAAAGATTGGGTGGGTCATAATGGGATTCTTTTGTACCAAACAAGGTTGGAGATTTTCTGACCTCAGTTTAAACTTCTAATTCTAAAATCAGGTAGTTAAATAACAGACGAGTAGCTTTAAAAAGTGATTCCTTAGCTTCCTCCCCAATACTGGCCTGGTAGATCTTCTAATTATTAGAATAAAAGCACTACTTACAGGTTTGGCTTTTCAGTCTTGTGAGAATTGGGTTGCTAGAATAAAAGCAAGCAGTTACGAAAGCTCTCCAGTGTTTATTTTCTTCATGATAAGTGAGTCACAAGGGGCTGACAAGAGTGCCCTTCTAAGAAGACCCAAAAACCTCAGAAGTTGCTTTCATTTCCATGAAAATTAATGTAATGGTGTCTTTTTGTCACTCCTACTTGATAAAATGAAGAAAGTCTGTCCTCCCCCTGAGAACAAAGGACTCATCCCCATTATTCAGCATTCAAACTCTCTGAGTTCTCTTTTAAGTTGTATAAAAACTCATCTCCTGTTCTCACACTCCTCAGCAACTCTGGGCCCTGTGTGAAGAAACGTGTGTACTTTTAAAACTGTAACTTGCATTACAATGAAATGAGGTTTATTCATGAGAAATCATAGAGTAGATGACTGCTATTTTCTTTTGATTAAGAGATCATTTAGTTCTTCAAGTAACAAGATGGTTAAGATGATAACACAAACTTCATATTAACTAGCTCTTACTAAAGATAAAACAATAATTAGCAAATAATGGCTCAAATAATAACTGGTGGTGGCCCTGTGAAGGGAAGTAAAATGCCTTTCAGTAAACATTTTACAGATAGACCTTATGTGGAAGACTATGCAATGTCTCTTCTTTGATACTCCCTTTGAGAAACAACTGTTGTAGAATTATTGAATTCCTACCATTGAATTTTATTTTTGAAACCTGTAAAACTGAAGGAAAGTTTACCACTGCCTTTTAGCCACAGAGACATCATTTCCACTTCTATCCTCCATACATTCTCTCTGACACGGGATGGATTGTTAGGACTGAATTTAGATTAACTTTTGGTCCAAGAGTTGGACTCAGGTAACAGTCATCTCAGAGAGCATAGTCATCATCCGCGTTCCCCAAACTATCTGCATCATAACTATCTGGCGGGGTTGTTAACACATAGACTCCCAGTCCTCTTCGTAAGTGCTGGATCAAAATCCCCAGGAGGGCTGCAGTTTGCATGTGTACAAAGCTGCCAGGCCACTATTAAGTACACTGAATGGTGGAAACCAAGGTTTCTACATAATTCATGCTTGGTACACCATTAGGATATCTACCCAGGTGGTGTGCTTATTTGTCAAATGAAGAATACATTTGATTGGCTGGAGATTTAGATCAGTGGTTCTGGCACCTACCTAGCAAGCACAAAGTCTTGAGTTCAATCCCTGCTGTGGTCACACCCACCAACAATCAGTACCACACACCACAGCGTTGAGTGTGGTGGCTCACCCCTGTAATCCCAGCACTTGGGAAGCAGAGACAGGAGGATTGCTGAGTTTGAGACTTGCCTGGGCTACATACTGAGCTCAGGGCCAGCCTGGACTACAATGCGAGACCCTGCCTCAAAAAAAAAAAAAGCCATTTAAAAATTGGTTCATTAACTTTTTTCTCTACTAAACATGTAGTGCCACTTGGACTTTAAAGTGGCTTTTGAGTGTGAAGCCATAGCATAGAAAAGAAAATAGAATAACATCTGGGGGGGTCAAATATTATGATTCTGCCAGCTCCATATTGCTAAATCTCCACATAGAGCCCCTCTCACTGAACTCTCCCTTCAAATTGTCAGCTCAGAAGTGAGTGGCTCTTGAGAGTTCCATTTCTATTGTAGGAACCAGCCTTCCTCTAAATCTTTACATATATCTACATGAATAAGCAAAAGAAGTTCCACTGATTTCACATTACTTGGCAAGTAGACACCAGCGAACAAAATGGTACTAACTTCATAGTATCCGCAAAAAATATAAAGGAGCCAGCTTGTCCTAAAATACTTTTCTACTAATTTTTGAATCTTATATATAAAATTCAACATGATAAAACATAAAATAGTATAATGGCTTAGGCTGACAAAGTGCTCATTTTTGAAAATTTTTAAATCACCTCAAGGAGATGCATGATTTAACTCATTCCCCAAGTGATTTTTTTAAACAGTCATTAGTCATTAAATATTGGCGGTAGAAAGAACATACTGGACAAGAGACAGAGATGTGGGTACATAGAAAAATGTACTTTATAGGGTTAGATATCATCCACCACTTAGGTAACATCAAATAGATGTCTGTGGTGCAGAGGCTATGTGATCCCTATTTTAACAGGGACAATGAACTCTGTGAGGTCAAAGCCGTGTGGGTTACCGTGGGTCTGGTTCTTACCACCCCCTGTTCAGAGCCTATGAAGTCCTCCAGGGGTACTGGAGGTCAAGGTACAGAGAGGAAAAACTCACAAGAAAGATCTTTCTGGTGGAAGTTCTCTGTGCCAACGCTACAGGCATTTCTCCCTCTGGCCATCCAGGCCTTTGAAAGTGCTTTACTCTTTGCTCTTTCCTGCTTTATTCCAGTTATTGGCTTCTTCTAAAAACCAGCAGGATGACAGACCTACCCAAGCTCAGCTGTATGGAATCATTTTGGTTATTATATACCAACCTGTTCTTTTCAAAGCTTCGCTTATTAATTTCATGCTAATTCTGTAGTTTGCATTAAAGATAACTTTCTTACTCTGGCCACTTTTACATCCAAATATATACTATTTAGAAAATCTTCCCCTTGAGATTTACCAAATTGCTGGAGGTAATAACAGTGTTCTTTGAACACACCAGTGACACAGATGATAACGGTAGTATGATTTTCTCCATGTCCTCAGTTTTTGATTATGTCTGTTGCGACTTATCATACAGGGTCATTTGAAATAAAAAGCAACAGGAAATTTCCTCTAAGCAAATACCAAAAAGGAGAAGAAAGCACAGTTAACATTGTTCAGGCCTCATTCACATGCCTGTCACTACACACAGTATAGAAATTCAACAGCATTTGATTCAGGACCCTAATGCATCTGCTCTTGTACCCTTGTCAGGAAATGTCAAGTCCCTCCCACCCCCGCCAACCCAGCTAAAATACGAGGCAGGTGGCCAGCTGTGAGTGTGAATCTCCCAACAGACCTGTGGGGGTGTTTCTACAGATGTCACCAACATGTGTGGATATCAGAGAAGAAGGGAAGACTACCTCTCACCGTGAGATAGCACTGTTTAAACATGCCACATGGAAACAGATCAAGGTATAATTAATGGTGCTAACCAATACCAGGGATTAGAGGCTCCCAGAGAATCACTTAGCCCAAGGCTCTCTCTTAATAAGGACTTCACATTTTGACTTCTGGCTAGAAAAAGGAAATATTTAACTTGTTTCCTCTAAAAGAACCAGGTATTAATTTGTGGAAATAAACATGTAAATCATACTATAATTTTTGTGACCTAGTTTCATTTCTCTTTCTCCCTCACTATTGACAAATTATCAGTACACCACACACACACACACACACACACACACACGAATTTAGAAGGTGAGATACAAGATACTGGTCGAAGAGTTGCTGTCCACCATAACAAGCAGATAGGAAAGTCCATTCAGGGGTGAGCTAGACATGTGCTCAGAAAAATCAAGTCACTTTTCTAAGATTGGGCTCTTATGTGAAAGTGAGGGTAGGAACACTGCTTAGGGGTAAGCCACAAACTCTAACATAACAAAATCCAGCATCAAATAATACATGAAAGGGAAGAGGAAACAGGACAAAAATCAATCGGAGCAATCCAAGGTAAACAAATTCAGGTGTAACCAGAGCAGATTCACTTCCACCCGTCTTATCCCTGAATGCAACCATTGTTATATAACATCATCCCAGCCCTTTGTCCAGAGTCAGGATATTAATTTGTAGAAAATATACAAACATCAATGCAGTATTTTCATGCAGAATGGTTAAAATCCAAAATAAAACAAAAGAGAGACAACAAAAGGAAAAGGATAAAAGCTTATTGGAAAGTAGTCAGGGCCTCTTTGTTTCCTGCTGAGCTCTGATTGGAACAGAAGATAAGCCCAACTATTGACACAGGCCTGGTTTTTCTTACTCAGAGACTAAGTAAAAGAGGCTATGGACGAAGCTTCTCCTGGAACAGTCTGCTCCCCTTTCACTTCACAAAGGCTATGAGACCTCAGGCTCATTTAGAATGCATCCAATACACAGCAGGCTCTGTACTATTGGGCAGAAGTCTGAAAAGGTTACACATTAGCAAACAGGCTCACAGAGGCAATGCAGTGTTCCTCTAAAGTCAATGATCATTTTAAAACTCAAAAGCACATTGCAGAGAACAGAATTTGTGCAGGTGGAAATCAATGAAGTCATATGCTTATGGATTATTATTTTCCTGGGGCTGCCTTATCTAAGAACCACAAACTAGATGGCTTAAAACATGCCAAATATATTAACTAGTAGACAGAGGCACCAAACCCACAGGGAAGGTGCTGTTAGAAAGCCACGCTTCCTGACACTCCGAGGTACTTTCCCTTGCCTCTGTATACCATCTGGTGTTTTGCTGGCAACTGGTGGGGTTCCTCCACTTGTAGTTTCCTGTCACCTCTACCTTCAACATCATAGGGCATTCGGTTTGTGTGTCTCTTCTTCACGGGACTCTCCTTGTTCCAGGACAGCGGTCACATTAGACGAGGAACCCACCTTCCTCCAATGTGACCACATCTTAACTATATACATCGACAATGACCTTATTTCCAAATAAGGTCACCCTCTTAGGTATTGTGGGTTATGACTTCAATATATCCTGTTTTGAGGGAGTACACATGAATCTACAACTCGTGAGAAAAATTATCCCTCATTAAGTAGTTTGGTTTTCAGGTTACTTGTTATTAAAAAATTTAGAGGTTAAGTAACCAATGCATTAAAATTATTTGCAAACTACAAAATTAGAAAAACCTATGTAATTATATTAGAAGGGCCACAGAACCCTCCATTACTTCCTTAATTTCATGCCTGCTCTGTTCTGCCTTTATATAAAATAAATGCTTTTAATGGCAAGTTCTGTGTTTATCTTAATGTCCTATCTCCATGCGTACTGAGGCTGTGAATTAGCTTCCTGTACAGGAACTGGTTAACATCCACAGACAAGGACAATGAATACCTGAATCTTGGCAATATGGCACCAATTCAGATTAAGACTAGAGATGAATCTGTTCATATTTCAGTAAAATATGTGACACCGATTTTTTCAGTCCTTGGCACTGTATCCAGGGCCTCAACACTAAGCTATACCTCCTGACCCTTTGATTTGCTAAGATGCCCAGATTGGGCTTAAACAGAATCCTCCTGCCCAGGCGTTCCCAGTGTGCTGAGAGAATATAGGCATCATCCTCTCCAAAGCAAAAATGTACATTACTTAGAAATATATGAGAATTGGAATGTGTAGAAACAATTAGAAATACATTGAGAACTGTTGTTCTACTCTGTTCTTTAAAAAGAATAGATTTGAATCTCTATAAAACTTCTACATTTCTGATGTCAGATTGATGTTTTGTACATGAACATAAGCCAGCAGAGTTCTAACTCATCTGTGAATAAATTTCAGAATGTCATGGGGTTTTTAAGTATCTCACCACTGTATTTCCCTGTAAGACAATTTTTATTTTGTTTCATAAAACAACTCAGTATAAAGCATACTTGATCATGTAGGCATCTATAATTCTCAGCTAGGTTTAATTAACAGATAAGTGTGGTTTAGAATTACTCGCATATGTGGCTGGCAATAATCAGGTCACTAAATCTTTAATAGGAGATTTGGATATTTTTATAACTGTACTTCTGTGCTTGGCAAATCTATTTTTAATACACTAAATAAAATTGAACTTGACTTCAATATAAGTACAACTATCTCCTCTTTTCTAGTTCACTAATCTTTTTTAAAGAGATTGTATGCTGGCATTATAATTTCTGTTTGTACATAGTTTCTTCCCAGTGAATTATCTTTTAATACATAGACTAAAGATTGTTACTTCAGAAATACCTAATCGTGATGCCAACAACAATTCTGCCCACTTATTTATGGCATCTTCCTGGATGTTCAGGACCCTAAGCAAAAGCTCACAGGCTGGAAGAAGGGATGGATGGAAGGAAGGGAGGAAAGATACACTGCCCTGTTCCCTCCCACGAGGAACATACACACCATACCATTAATCGTACCATTATATCATTGATGCCATCGCGATGGTTCCTGGGAAACAAGACGGGGGGGGGGGGGGGAGATGGGATCAATAAAACTAAAAAACACAAAGTCTTCTTCAGGACAAAATTGTTCTGAAATCCAGTGAGTTTCCAAACCCAAGATTTATTTTTAGCTAAAAGCTCAAACAATGCAGAAAAATATTAAGGACAGTTTTAAAGCCCCTTTTCTACTACATGAAGATGCCCACTCTTAATTCTAGTGCAGTCGTTGTAACAGAAAAAAATGGTAACAGCCACAATTTCAATATATATCCTTGCATATTTTCAACAGAAGTATTGGTCTGCCTAGACAATAGATTTCTAGCAGAACCACATGAAAATTGTGCATGTGTTTAATTTTAGTAGAAAATGTCAAACTGATTTCGCAAAAGGCTGCACTGATTTGTTCTTCCAAAAAGTACTGAGTGAGAGCACAAGCTCCCCCCACAGCCTTGTCCACCCTGGGTATCAGCAACACCCTCATCTTTTCCATACTTAGCAGGAAAGGGAAAACTTCTACATTCCAAATAGATGCAGAAGTAATGTCTATGTAGAGAACTGTAATCCAATGGCTGACAATATGCCTATATCTGTAGGTTTGTACCGTATCATCACAGCATTCAAGCAACTGTTTATTTTTCACGTTCAGTCTACAGGATGATCCTTTTGATGTCATCATGCTGGACTTATGGTCCTAACACTGCATCAAGTCAATACTGAACTGCTCCCTGGAGCCAGAGGAGACAGGGTCTAAGAGCAGCTGGGTAGCTGAACAGAGCTCATCGGTCTGCTGCAGCGCCACCCTCAGGCAGACCTCCAGGCCGAGGCAAAGCCACCATGTCTCCCTATTTGGGTATGAATGAAAACAGCCATTTAATCACTTTGTGACAGTGAGCTACTGATTCTACGTACCTGAGTTTGGCTTCTTCCCTTGTGTAAAATAGAAATACATACTCCCTATCTCTTAAAACTGAAGAAGGGTTATATAGGAGGATGCTTATGAAGTCAGCAGCATGGTATCAGAAAGAAGTGAGTATGTTACATTTTTACTTTTACATTATTGTAGAGTGTTGTGTGCACATGTCCTTGAGAAATGACTTTTACGAAGTTAAGAAAGGAAGAAACTATTCTCATCCCCAGGCTTTGAACTCATACACAGTCCCCAGAACTGGTTTTAAATCAATCTATGTCAACATCGCTTCAATAAAAATGCTTCTATAATGCCGGACGTGGTGACTCACGCCTGTAATCCCAGCACTCGGGAGGCAGAGACAGGAGGATTGCTGAGTTCGCGGCGGCTTGCCTGGGCACCATAGTGAGCTCAGGGCCAGCCTGAACTACAAAGCGAGCCCAGAATCTGGGGACAAATTCATCCAATATCTACATGCTCTTACCTCTCAACGTTCTGTAAATCCTCTCTCCATGTGGCTCAGAATTTTCCATAAGGTCACCCATTTACTTTGTTTACTGTGCTTTAGGATTCTGTCTTTCCTTTGCTTAATGAGAAATATATTCAGCTTTTGTTTCAGATACTGACTGATATAAAAACAATAAGCCTAACACATTCTCCTTATTTGATATATAGTAAAATCCACCTCCTTCCCCAGCCCCTATTAGATTTTCAATCTCCACATAAGCAGGGTGTAATCAAAGAATGCTGTCTTGAGAAATGAGATATAAAAGCTCTTACTGCTTTCCTAAATGTTATCATATCATCAGAAAGAAAAATTCTTTTACAGTAGAGGAGTAATGTAGATAAGTTTACATAAGATTCTTTTGTTTCTGCCACATTAATCAACCATGATAGGAATGTAAATTTGATTTTGGCCTACCTGAACGTACGCTTCTTTAAACAAACTCACTTCTGTGCTAAAATACCAGAAAGTAATTCACAGGCATATACGCACATCTTCAAGCTGCTCTCTATATTATTTCTTTGTGGGACATACAAAATCCTTGGCCCTAAAAATAAGATATCTGCCTTCTAGAACTGTTTCAGCTTTTGTGTTTCAGTCTTGTTCCTTCTACTCTCAAGCTCCACTCTGCCTGGCTTTTCATGGCCACCTGGTGACTCTTGCCTTTCCGTCTTTGCACTGGCGCCCAAGCTGTCCCTTCTGTCTAGAAGTCCTTAATCCCCTCACACAACCACTCCCTTACCAAACTCCTACTCATCCCTAAAGGCCCAAGTCAAGTGTCTCTTCCCCCCTTTCACTGTCATACTCTTCTCTTCCACAGCACTCTGTACAGATCCCTTGTCAACTCCTGCAACATATGTATTAAGCCATTGTTTATCTCTTCCCTCCACCGAGATTGTGTATCTACTGAAAACACATGCCTATAATGCGCTTCGAAAGTTACCAGCATTTCACACATCAAAGACTATCCGCAGCCCATTTCTGCACATTATTCCACTGCAGTGTACACCTGCAGCCCATAATTACTAGAAAAGAATTGAAAAAAGTGAGCAGAGCATTGTTTTTCACTCTCCTCATTGATTCTGGTGCCATTTTTGTACATTTCAAATTATAAACTGATAACCCTAGTGGCCATCAAAGATCAGAGGATAGAAAAGAGCAAACCAAATATGCTGGTTTTTGTGTTCATTTTTGTACTAACCTATTTGGGCTCAGTTGAGTAAAGAGTTTAGTAATTGAAGCATAAGCCCTCACAAGTCCATTATATCTTCAGTCGTTCAAGGTCAATAAGGTCAATGGTACTGGAAGCTCCTCTTGAGTTAGCACCTCACACATTTAACAGGCTAAACAAAGCAGGTTAATCCGTCCTCTCCCTAAAGAACTTGCATGGATATCCAGTCAAACACTCAGCCTTTGATTAATATCATCTGGGTGAATAGTAACCCTTCTCACATCATCACAAAGTTCTCCCATATTAAAATTTTGGCTACAGAAACTTGAAGATGATGACCTCAAAGATCACAGTGTGTTGCCCATACCCTATAATTTTATTTAGTATATGAAATATCTGAAAACATGTAAGTCGTCCAGGTATCCATGACCTACCTGTAAGGAGGGATGGGTAGCCAAGGTAATGAGAAGCGGGATAAAAGGAATGCTCAGTTTTGTCCAGATCCTTTAGACCCCTGGAGATCCTGTCACAAATTGCTTAAATTCACAAGGTACTTTTCTTTGTGAAATAGGATCTCCGTATGTACCTAATTACAAAGACACAATAGGAAGTAGTTATTCCAGGATGGCATGCTCCAGCAGCCACCCACCTCGCTGCCTGGTCTGACTAGACAGAACCTGCTGGGACTCTGTGACTTACAGAATATATCCAAATTCCTACACCATTAATAAAGACCTCTCCTAGGTTATCTCCTAGCCAAGAACCCTAGTAAAATCTATTCCACTAGACAGAAGCTTTAATCTAGGAAAAAAATCACATCTACCTTCTGAGCAATTGCTGAACACACAGGAACTGTGTTGAACTGTTTAGATATATTTTCTCATGGACACTGTACAGCACCTCTGCCAAAGAGTCATGTCGTCTTAGATTTGGAGATGAGAACACTATACCCTAAAAATGATAATGTGACATTTCCCAGCCTCCTCCCTGGAAAATGATGTAGGCAGAACATGAGTGCTAATTCCGAGCCCTCCTAAACTCAGAGCTGCCTTGGACAGGTCTGTAACTTCTGACTTCGGTTTGTCTCTATCCCTAATGGCCAGTGCGGTGCTGGTTACAGACATTCTGCCAACATTTGCTGAGTGAGAGGAACCTTCCGTGCCTTTGGGCTGTGCTGCCAGGGATCGCCCAACCCTCTCTTCCAGTTCACGTCCTTCTACAGTGCTGCCTGGGACCGACCCTCGCAGCCCATTTTCATTTCTCCTTGACTCACCAACTGTGCTAAAACTTTGTAACTAATGGTCTCCTTCCTCGCAACCTTCATGCATTAGCTGTCCTTTCCCACTTACTTTCTGCTCACATCATCACTTACTACATTTTGAATCATTCACACCACCTAGACTGGGCTTTCAGGGGTCCATTTACTTATCTATATGTCTATCTATATATCTATATTTCAGTTTACTTATCTATATGTCTATGATGTCAAAAACTATTTTTGGAATATAGCTGTTTGCTAATTTGGGGCAATTTTTTTTCTCAAATCTAAACACTGTTTTCTTTTTTGTGGAGGAAATTATTATTTTGACTTGAATCTGTTTATATTTCTTTAGGAAACAACAGAATAGTGATTTCTTTCTTTAACCCTCACATCACCACGGATCAAAATACTGAAGTGCTAATTCCAGCCACGAGAGCCTCTTCCCCAGGCTAATGCAGTATCTGCCTCCTGGTACATTACCTTTCTTCTTGATCCAAAGATGGGGGTTGCTGACTGCTTCACTGTCTTGCAGAGAAGTCACTCCCACACCCAACAGGCGGGGTAGTTTCATGCTCTGCTCTTACAGTTTGATCATTATTTTAGAGAAAGAGAAAGAAAGAAAGAAAGAAAGAAAGAAAGAAAGAAAGAAAGAAAGAAAGAAAGAAAGAAAGAAAGAAAGAAAGAAAGAAAGAAAGAAAGAAAGAAAGAAAGAAAGAAAGAAAGAAAGAAAGAAAGAAACAAAGAAACAAAGAAACAAAGAAACAAAGAAACAAAGAGAGGAAAGAGAGAGAGAGAAAGAAGGAAAGAAGGAAGGAAGGAAGAAGGAAGGGAGGGAGGGAAGAAAGAGAGAAAGAAGAAAGAAGGAAGGCAGGAGAAAAAATGTATCTCATATACAGTATTTTATTCTGGAGATGGAGGCAGGCAATTCTTAAATCTTTATTTAAATACAGAAAATGCACTTCTTACCAAATCAGAAGCCCAAAGGGTAATTGTGGGCTGTTGTCCATCTTACACCGCAACACGTTACAGATTCTCTTCTGGAAAATCTAGGCCTCTAAGAAGGCAGAGGGGATGGTGAGAGACAGAGCTCTCTGAAAGCCCTTTATAGATGTTAACAACGAATGGAAATTTCTTTGAATGAATTTATGACAACTGCATATCACTATTTTCCATTGACAAGGACCTGTACATGTGTGTGCACACATATACATGGGGTGCAACCAGTGGTCTAATAATGGTTACCATGTGGGCTGAGTACATCATGGCAAAGCATCACCTCACATAATCATTTTTGTGGGAAATGTATTGAAAATCTACTTTTAGTAATTGTGCAATGCAAAATGCCTTATTACATCTTATACTCGCCATTCCATGCAATAGATTCCTAAAGTTCTTCTTCCTGCCTGCAGCTGTGTATCATGTGATTGGCATCCCTACCTCTCCCTTCCACTGCCCCCTCTCAGGCTCTGCTAATCACCACGCTCCTCTTCTCTGAGCCCAAGCGTTTCATTTCTCGTAGGAGGTCGCACGGTATCCTGTCTTTCCATGCCTGGTTTATTCCACTTAGTGCAATGTTCTCCACGTTTAAACTTGTTGTAACAAATGACAGGTTTTTCTTCTTTAAAGCTGTGTGATAAGTACAGTGTCCTCCTGAGCCAATCTCCTTCCAAAAGCCTTAACACAAAAGACTTTGGGGACATCGTAGACATAAAGTAACAAGCCCTACTGTACACATGGCAACTAATACACTTCTCTATTCTTGGCTCTAACGTTTTAGTGGGACATAATTTTTAAGAGCCTAAACTACAGAGCCAGATTTTCCAGGTTGGAGTGCTAACTCTGTCATTTACATCCTCAGTAAATTAAAACTAATTTTACAGCTTACCTCCTAGAGATGGTTGGAAGATTCAATGAGAAAGTTTATGTAATAGCTTAAAATAGTGCCTAGTACAGAGTAAGTATTGGGAAAAAAAACCCCACCTCTACAAAAGAACATTACGCACTTTACTTTTAGGAAAGGGAAGACTCAGACTGGCAAGAAATAATATTGTGTGCCCACTACTATGTGTAGGTCAACTACTTAAAACCGGGATGCAAAGGCCTGGTCTGAAATGCTTGGTATCCAGAAGCGTCTGGTTTGGACAAGATACATCTGTAACTGCATCTGCTGCTCTGGCTCAGCCTGACTCAATGACTCTCTGAAGATCTAGGTCCCGAAACCAAGAGAAGCTCTGGAGCAGGACAGATTCGTCTGGAGTGCTGCCTTCACCACTTACCACTCACACCGAGCACGTCTACTATCCGTGCTAGGCTTCAGCCTCCTCCTCTACACACTGTACAGTGCACCCTACGCAGCGCCACCCTGCCTCTTTCTGACACATTTTCAACAGCACCGTTGTCCCCTTGCCCCTGGAACGTGGCTCAGTAAGTTGTAATCAACTCCATTCTGGTCTATTTAAAACATTAGTGTTTATTTAGCCAAATATATGTCTTGATGGTTCAACAGAAGATGGGTAAAATGGAGTAATGATATTAGAAAAGCGCAATTAATACCAAACACAGATGGTATCAAAATCCTAGCTTTGTTACTTGAATGTAATAAATGTGTGAGCGTAAGAGTGCACTCGATCTTCCTGTGTGTCAGAATGGCGATTACAGTGTGTCTGCCTCTCACAGTTGTGATGGCAAGTTAACACGTAGTACTTGGGTAATGTTTGCACGGTATGAGGAGCTTCATATCATACTATCAACACTGTTACTACCTTTCTGCTCCTATTTCTCCTCCCCTATCTTATTCTTCATCGTCTTCCAGTTCAGTGCTACATACCCCAAATATACTTGTTGATGAACCCATTTAAAAGACTTGGCTACAAAAACCAAGAATTGATACCACTCCTATGAAAATGAATACAATTTTCTGTTTTTTTCTTCTGTCCACGCTTCGTAGAGCACAAAGTGGATAAAGCATGCTCTCCTGTGGTCTTGCCTTTTCCAGATCCCCAGGCCTATCTGTGCTTTACTCACTTAGTGCTATGGAGGCTGGCTGGGAGGAACAGAGCTGGAATAGGGTAGAGGTGCATGACATTCACATCATAGTTATTAGCCAAAGACTTTAAAATAAAATTATAAATAATACATGAAGTGTTAAAACACATCAGAAGTTGTTTCAAGACCCAGACAAATGAAAGTTATTCTACTTACGCATTCCACTACAAACATATATTGATACACTCTGAAATATATACTATCTAGTTACAAAGATATTAGTTCAAGAGGTAATAACTTTCCCAAACTTACATTTTGTGTCATGGTAAAAAGGATTCACCCACACAAATTAATAGATGCCTTTTGTCTTTTGTCTAAGACTGCTAGGAGAATGAACAAATTGAACTGTCTACTGGTAGTTTCATCATGAGAAAGGACACAAATCTTGCATTTTCACACTATGATTTCAGTACAAATAAAAACGTGAAAATGAGGAAATGAAGCCTTGGCGTCCCACTCTTAGGACTTTGAAAGGAAAAGAAAGCTGGTGGAAAGATACAGCAGACCAAATAGAGCAAGCATATAGATTTGTAGAGAGATTTCCAGAGGAGAAAAGATTTATAATGCCCCTCAAGATTTTTCTATTTTATTCAAATAGTTGTGGGAGTATGCCCTCTGAGACAGCACTTGAGGGCTGTCACCTTCAGCACTGAGTTACCTACAGAAGCAAAGTGAAGGAACTAGAAAAGACACTCTCAACATCAAAAATTTGACCTTGTCAATCTAGCATTTTATCACAATGCTACATGTCTGAAAATAAGTTAGGAAGCACTATCTTGGAACATTATAGAACATCCACTTTTTATGAAAAAATTTCATTTTAATAAATACTTCTTGATAATATGAAAATATGTAATGCTACTGAAAGCTACATACCTAATTCCTGGCATAAATAATGCTTGTTACATGGTTTACCTTCTCTAAATAAGAAAACTGTTATCAGTCTGAAATGAACAGACATTTCTCAGACAAAGGAATAAAATCTGCAAATAAACATGAAAAAATGTTCAGCATCACTGGTCACTCAAGAGCTGCAAATGAAAACAGCACTAAGATTCCATCTCGCTCCAGAAAACAACCAATAAAGCAAAGCAAACGATGTAAGGGCTGTGGGGAGAAAGGAACCCTTCTTCACTGTTGGTAGGAATGTAACTGGTACAATCATTGTGGAAATCAGCGTGGAGATTCCTCAAAGAACTAGGATTCGAGGTTCCACTGATTCAGCTATTCTCCTGGGTATCTTCCCAAAAGACTTAACATATCACAATGATATATCTGCACCCATGTTTATAGCAGCACAGTTTATGATAGCTAAATCTTGAAAACAGCTCAAATGCCAATCAACTGGAGACTGGAGAAAGAAGATGTGTGTTTTTGTTTTGTAAAACGGAGTACTACTATGCTACAAATAATAAACTAGAGACATTTAGAGCTAAATAGATGCAAACTGTGGCCATATTCTTAAGTGAAATAAACTGGACACACATGTGTAATTAACAAATAGTTGCCCTGGAGTGAGAAACACCAAGAATAAATGAGGACCAAAATGTATAATAGATAATGTAAAATAGGAGGAAAAGGTCCAAAAGGGTAGAGAAAGTAAGCAGAGGAGGATGAGGGAAAGAAAAAAGGGAATGAAAAAAGTGTGACTAAAGAAGAAAAAATGGAATCAAAGTTTTTGTAAGTAGGGAGAGGTAGAAGGAAGGGAAGGTAGGTTAATGAAGACAAAACAAGAACAAAGTTATATCATATACAAATTTTCAATGATGAGTGTGATCATAATGTATAACTAAAATGTACCAATAAACTCAATGGGAAAAAAGATTATGTTCAATTTTCTCACTAATTCTTACTGTAATTCCCATTCCTATTTAGATTTCTAACTTAACACTATCAAAGATACTATAACTTTAATGTTATTATCACCTCATAATGAAGCCATGATTACAGTGAAAAAAATTAAAGAATATATTCAGCATGTTTAATATCTTGGAGTTTTTTTAGAAATGTGCTCCACTAAATCAAATGACTATTTTCTAACAAAATGGCTTTTGGCAAGAGATAAAGAGACATACATGAGTTGTTTGCATATATCTTATTATAGCTATTGCGTATCATTAGATTAATACTCCACTGTTGGGAACTCTGGCACTCTATACTGTAGTAGTATAAATTTTCTACACAGTAGTGGATAGTATAATCACAGCAATTCTGAGAATTACATATTATTCAAAATGAGGATGAACCTTAAAATGTTTAATAGATCATATAAAACTTATTGGTTTTTTAATGGTTTTTAAGAGACTTTCACTGACTCTTTAGAAAATCAATTTAGAAGAGTAGAGTTGATTATGTCAAGATTTTAAAATTGTTATCAGTTCTTCAATATGGCTTGAATTCATTTTTTTCCTGAACTCCTCCAAAATGATGCTGATCTGTTCGTTAGTGGAATTCCTTCCATGTCCCTGATACCCTCCTTTCTTAGTTGCTCAGATGAACCACAGACTGAGATATCTCGTATCACACAAGACAGGAGGAAAGAGAACATAGGTACATTAGGGATAAGGAAAGCTGTTTCCACCATGTACCTCCATCTGTGGCCTTGAAATGGAAGTATGAAGAGATCCTGAAGAGAAAATTCACTTTTTCCAGTGATTTGCCACAGAACAGAGTGTGCAGAAACTTTCTGCACTCACACCTATGATTTTTATCTGGCATGCAGTGTAACCAGTCACTGATATTCTCTTAGCTGGAAACTGACCACAAAATAATAGTACAATGTAACACTCCAGAGCTAAAGCAAAGAGTAAGAACTACAATTTTTTTCATTTTAAAATTTTAAATTTAAACAAAACATTCAAAAAACTTCAGTAGCTTAGATACTGAAATAATAGACCATGATTTTAATCTTTTACCCAAAATGTAGAGCTAGAAGTCAGTGGGAACTATTTTTTTAGTAGAAGACACACATTTGGTGATGATGTCAGGGAATAATAATTGTCAGCCCTCAATATCCGTGGTCCTATATAGAGAAATTCAACCAACTACAGATTAAAAAGAATGTGGAAGGTCCAGAGATTTAGCTCAGTGGTTCCAGGCCCTGCCTAGCAAGCACAAGGTCCCTGGTTTGATCCCCAGTAACCACATACAATAATACCAGGTGTGGTGACTCATTCCCACCAGGAATCAGTACCACAAACCACAGTGCTGGGCAGCTGACACCTGTAATCCCAGCACTTGGGAAGCAGAGGCAGGAGCATTGCTATGAGTCCGAGGCTAATTTGGGTTGCATAGAGAGCTCAGGCCAGTCTAAACTACAAAGTGAGACCCTGTGTCAAAAAAAAAAAAAAAAAAAAGGAAAAAAGAAATGTGAATATATTGTACACATACAGACTTATCTGTGCCAGACAGTATAGCCTACACAATAACTATTTACATTTATATCATTTTAGTCATTATAAGTAATTTAGAAATGATTTAATGAGTGCAGGAGGACACATGTAAGTTATATGCAAATATTGCCATTTTATATAAACATCCATGGGTTTTAGAATGGAATTTTTTTTTTTGAGACAGGGTCTCGCTTTGTAGTTCAGGCTGGCCCTGAGCTCACTATGTAGCCCAGGCAAGCCTCGAACTCAGCAATCCTCCTGTCTCTGCCTCCCGAGTGCTGGGATTACAAGCGTGAGCCACCACGCCCGGCTAGAATGGAATTTTTTCCAGATATCAAGGAAAATTAGTCAAAACTACTTTACAGATGTCTAATTTGGTTTCTTAATTAAAAATGATGATGATTTGTGATCTTAGTCTCAAGGAAAGAACCAAAGAATTGCTTAGGTCCAAAATAAATCAAAATTAAATATACTATTTGTGTTAATGTTATCAGTACTTAGAAAAAAACACAGTTTTCTAAATTATCTAATTCAGCAGATATTATAATGAGAGCAGACCCCAGTCTGTTATATTACATCCTATACTTGTCCTTTTTACTTATCTATTTTCCAAAGTACCAACCGAAGTGTTCCAGACATAAGAGTAACCTTCTGTAACTTAAAATTATGAAATTTTATAACACATCTTAGAAATTAGTTAGGAAACTGATGTCACATTTCTAACCTGCATCATAAATGCTACACTAATTGCTTGGTTTTTAAGGACTAAGCTTGTGATTCCTATGTAAATATTAGGAAACAGTGTACATCTGCATACCCATAAGCACGATGGTATTTTAAAAGTCTTAACTCTTGGTTTAAGAAACCAAGGTTTTTATATAATATTGAGTTTCTAATTTAGTTATCTTAGTAAAATGAATAAGGCACAAAGAGTCAGAGTGCTGTTACTATTTCCCTGTTTATGATTATTTCATGATAAAGTCTTCAAGGGAAAAGACTGAGTTAAATAACTTCAAATAATATCTTCACCACAGGAATTCTTAGAGCTTTTGATACATGAAGGTGTGTTACAGAGAACAGGTTGGGGATGGAAAACAGGTCCCCAGATAGACCTGACTGTTACACTTAGGCTTAGGAATTATGGTATCTATTCTGAACTAGAATTCCTAAGTAAAGGTTCTTTGCAGAACAAAAATAATTTCAAGGAACAGTTTAGGAATCCATTGAAAAGAAATATGAATATATCAGGTTGTGGGAATTACTGTTAGAAATGTTTTCTGAGATGAAAACAGCTGGGAGCAAAACTCTATTTAAATATTAACATGATTAAGATGTTTCTCCTATAAAGAAGAGGGATTTTTATAGTTCTTTTTCCCCCTTCATTAAGTTCATTGGTACATTTAAAGTATGCAGTATGATCATATTCAACATTGAGAATTTGTATGTGTACATGATGTATCTTGAGTCTCATTTTTTCCCATTTCTCTACCTTCCCCATAACCCACCCCATATACATAAGCTTTGTTTCCACTGTTTTATTTTCACCATCAATTTTTTTCTTTCCTTTCTAATAATGATCTTATCCAGCTTTAGCATATATGTACATAAGTATATATTGTAAAAGCTAACAGGAAGATTAATGACACATTTAACATTTACAGGCATCTCTTCCAGGAGGTGGAAAACAAAGGCAATAGTAAAAACAAAAATAAATCAAGAAAGCAAAAGCAAATAATATATAAGTTGTTAATCAGATAAGACAGAGTGAATTTTAGGGTTGGGTAAAAAGAATATGTACTTGAAAATGTTTTCTGGAAAAGGACCAGGTGGACAATATTTTTTTTGTTGTTGTTGTTGAGACAGGGTCTTGCTTTGTAGTTCAGGCTGGCCCTGAGCTCACTATGTAGCCCAGGAAAGCCTCCAACTCAGCAATCCTCCTGTCTCTGCCTCCCGAGTGCTGGGATTACAGGCATGAGCCACCATGCCTGGCACTGTGGTATAATATTGATTGCTGATAGGCGTGAGTCACCACACCCAGCATTGTATGTGGTTACTGGGATCGAACTCAGGACCTGGCGCTTGCAAGGCAGGTACCAGAACCACTGAGCTAACTCTCCAGCCCCAGGTGGACAATATTTTAAGCTCTGAAGACCACACAATCTCTCTTGCATCTAATGCCCTTCAACATTATGGCACGGATGCAACCTCAGAGAAGATTTACAGGAATAAATGGCCATGTTCCAGTAAAATCTTCTTAGAGGATACTGACATTTAACCTTTATATAAATTCCATGTGTCACAAATCATTTTCTTTTTGATTTCTTCAATCGTTGTAAGATGTAAAATATCACTGTTTGCTTGTGAGATGTGCAAAAACAATCAACAGGGTGGGCGTTTTCCCTGGGCCTTCAGGTGTCAAAATTTGAACTAGATATTTTCATTCCATCCTTAGTTTGTCACATTTAGGCACCAAATGAGTTTTTAAAATATTTTCAAGATTTAGTATGATGTTGTCAACCACAACCCTACAGCTTTGCCTTTTTTACTTCATCTTTCTAAGAGAACCAGAAATAGTAAACATCATCTCTTCAGCTCATAGAAAATGAGGGTGCTTTACATGGAAATTACAAAGATCCTTAACTTTAAAAGACCATGTTATAGCCTGTATATTCCATTTGGTCTATAATAATTCAAATATAAATAAATTATACCATATTGTGAGTTTTAAAGAGTTAAAAGTAGACTGTTTTCTCGTGGTACAGCAAATACCTAATAGAATTTGTCTGCCACAGAAAAGCTTCATGCAGACTTATATTTACTTTGAAAGCTTATATGTAAAACATTTTTTTATGTTGTGATCTATTTTATCTTCTGTTTTATGTGTTTCCTATCCTGTCTCCAAGTATTTAAGCAGTCATTTTACTTTATTTATAAAATGCTGTCTTTTAACTGTCACTGTCTCAAAATGCATAATTTCTTAAAAGATGTGAAAATGAACGATTACATAATAAACTCTCTATAGGAAAATGCCTCGTATGCATTTGAATTTTATACACATCTAAGACAAAATGCTAACATTCCCAGACTGATGAGCTAGAAATGATAGAGAAGGGTTTGCATGAAAAGGAGCAATTAGAGGAATGGAATCCAAGTCATACGACAGTGTTCAGGCATCTCAAAAAATGTCAGTAGAGGGAAACAGTTTGAATGCCTCCTCAAAACTTAGAAATATATTTGTCCCACAGCTCAGCATCTTTACTCCTGGTGATCTCCCCAAGATTGATAGTAATGTACACCATAAAAAACGTGTTTGCCAATGTTGATAAAATGATTCATAAGAACCAAAGAAGAAAATCAATCTGAATACCACCAACTGCTCTAGACATTTTCACTCTATTATTGTCAGAATACAGATTAAACTATTGAACACATTATTCGGCCATATACTTTCTTTGTATGTATTAGCTTTACTTATCATACACATAACTGCACCCACCCACATAAGAACGACAATTCCTGAATACTCCATATACTTTCATAATTTCCTACCTCTGCTTCTACTGATTCCTCTGTCTTCCTTTTCCACCCTGTCAGTTTCCGGGTCAAATGGAGCTGCCTTTCCTCCTGATGGTCTCCCTGGGTCCTTCTGCTTTTCCAGGGGAATTCTCATTGCTCCTCCCTCACTCTCTCTCAAGATATCTACCTGTCATCTTCCTTAGAAATGAGAACAGCAGGGAGTGAATATAAGGAAAACGTGTTATCTGTGCTTAGCACAAATGTTTGACAAAAAATAACAGTTCATAAGTGCCTTGAATGATTTATACTCCTGAACACTACTGTCATTTTCACTGGAAATTAGATTTATTTATTTTAAATTCACTTCTTGCTGTATCTTGATAAGCCAATGAACTTGGCCTACACCTGGGAGTTTGAAGACTACTCATTTTCAAGCGTGCTCATAAATTAACAATAAAGACAAAAGCAATGATCTGCGGGCATGTGTCAGATGTAACAGACATTCACTGCAGCCCTCTGAGGGAAAGACTGTACAATTAGACAGTACTTTCAAGTCTTTGTTCCTCAAGACCGTAACTTTAACTTTAGCATGCACAAGATTATAGACCCTCCTACACTCCTTTCTCGCTATAACTTAAGAGATTCCTTCCAGCAGTGACCAAAATTTAATTCAATTTGCTTTGAACTTGTCTTCACTAAATGTATTCTCAGATCACTGCCAAGGAATATGCTACATTTTCTTGACCTCCTTGGGAATCCAGAGTAAGGCTGTTATTAAGAAACTGGCAGGCCGGGCGTGGTGGCTCGCGCCTGTCATCCCAGCACTCAGGAGGCAGAGACAGGAGGATTGCTGAGTTCGAAGCTTGCCTGGGATACATAGTGAGCTCAGAGCCAGCCTGAACTACAAAGCGAGACCCTGTCTCAAAAAAAAAAAAACAAAGAAACTGGCAGATGCAGGGGAGAGAATCACTCAAGTGTGAAACAGCGTGGAATGAGTCTCTAGAGATCTCAGCTCTACTTCGGGAAGAAACTGAAGCTCTTCTTTGCCTTACTTTTAATGACCTAAGGTATTTGCTCGTGTACTGTTGCCTGTCTGTTGCTAATGTGAGGATGAACAGCATTTTGGTACAAAACACAGGGAGGAAGTAGATGCCAATGAGTAGCAGGAAGACCGTGTTCCCTACTACGTGTAGGAGAATCTTCCCCTAGTAGAAATCCAGAAGGTAGTACCAAGCAACACATCATAATAGCTAAAGACAAAATTAGCTACTGCTAATAGTCTGAAACCAAAAGCTTTATCAAAAAAGTTGCAGTATATTTCTAATATAAAAGCTAAGAGCTTGATGGCTTAAGTAAGCTCCAACTCCTTTACTGTAAATGAGTATGAAATTGCTCACAGAATTTTGCTCCAAAGAGAAAATATAAAACTTCTTTATCATTCAGAAACAGATGTGAGCTTATTAGAAATAGAAGAATTAGTCTAAACAAAAATTCTAAATAGATTTCTAACTAATCAGAGTACCAGTGATTCATCTATTAATTTGTTCATACAATACAATGAATTTGTCCCATCTGTCCAGCAGATAAAATGGATTCAGAAAACTGTGTACTCCATTCCTTCTATTTTATAAGAGATAAAAAGAAACGACATCTATAAATCATTTTCTCACTGCACTCATCTAAAGGGCTAATTACACTTCAAGCTACCAAATAATAAAACATAGCTATATTCTGTGGTATTTTCTACGTTCTTTTACTTTGAGTCTGTGTGTTTACTCTCAGTACAAACCTACACATAACTTTTAGATACATATTCTAGATTTTTAAAAGAAGATAGTTAATCTGTTAACTGTCCCTTAGGACCGAATGGAAAGTGAAGAGCTACATGAAAGAGAGAATCACACTGAATTTAGTACAATACTTGGCTTTCTCATATTCAATTGGATTCTCTTTCCTAGAGATTCTTTTATAGAAGGGAAGGATGTCTGTCATACTTAGCTCTGTTCTGGGCACACACTAAGAGCTTAGTGTATGTCTGTAGCATTAAGTATTACCTTACTATCACCATTCCATGGGAAAGCATAAATACTTCCACACTGCCTCGCAATAAAATCTTGAAATGCTCCCTTAGGCAGCACATATACTATAATCTTTTTGAAATGCCCAGTGAAATATCACAGCCGTGATATGTGCATCAACTTGATGAAGGCAAATTCAGTGGTCCTGTGTTAGAATACTGTCTCTACCCAGAGGAGAAAAGCTTAAGGCTCCAAACACAGAGAAATGATAAGGAAACATGAGTGATAATGACCCTGATTTGTTCAGTATACACTATATACTTATATAAAAATATCATATCATGTCTCATAAGTATATATAATTCTTACATGTTAATTTAAAGCAACATGAAATATTTTAAAAGAATACTGTCTTCCCAAGGGATTTAGCATCATATTTGGTATTAAAGTCATCTTGCCACATCTCCGTAGACACAGGTATGTGTATGTCAGAGGTGGGAATGCAACGAATTACATGGTTAAGTCATTATTTGACTCTTAGGATTAAGTCTAGGACAAAGCCTGAAAGTCTTCTGCTTAATATCTTATTCGCTTCCATAGAGCCAGGTTTATATCCATGCTACACAGTGTAACATCCATCATTTTCATACTGTCCGTAAGACAATCTACTGATTTGTTGATGCCACTTAAAACACTGGACTAAGAATAAAAAAAGATTGATATTCAAAGGTTTTAAATAATGCTATTCAAGTCTGGACTGAAATCTAGCTCTCTTTTTTTTTAATTTTTTTTTTTATGAGACAGGGTCTTGCTTTGTAGTTCAGGCTGGCCCTTAGTTCACTATGTAGCCCAGGCAAGCCTCGAACTCAGCAATCCTCCTGCCTCTGCCTCCCGAGTGCTGGGATTACAGGCATGAGCCACCACGCTCAGTGAAATCTAGCTCTCTTAATCACATTTTCCTCATTGTAAATACACAAAGACTCAAAAACAACCATAATAACAATACTGTCATATAACCTGTTACATGTCAGGTAGTCTATATACATTACTTCATTTAATCATAATGAGTTGGGTAGATCTGTTTTTGTAAGCATTTGCTGATCAGAAAGTTGAAACAGTGAACTTAAATAGCTAGCCCAAGGGCACAAAGCTAGAAAACAGTAGTGCCAAGATTTGAACTGAGGAAATCTAGTTCCTCAGTCTCTTTTAATACTCAGTAAATCTGCTAAAGCTCTTTATCCAACACAAAATCTGCCAGAGAATCTTGCCAAGAGTGCATTTGGTTTTCCCATCACAGAAATTGCAGTCTTTCATTTGGCTACCTAATATGATCATTTTCTTTTGGTTCTTATAGGTAGTAATTCATTCAGCCTATACACATTTATTGAATGCCTACTGTTATGGCTTATATCTAGATATCCTCCCAAAGCCTCAGGGCTCATAAATTGCTAGACCTGGGGTATGTGGTAATGAAATTAAGGTTGTGTGTGATTACTTAATGGGTTTAGCATAGTTCTGGGTGTGGACAGTGGAAGCCCCACTCTAGATGTAGGTGACACCAATCAATAGGTTTACAGTCTGGATGAAATAAAAGGAAAGAGAAGGAAGGCATGCTTGGTGCTGCAGCTGCTTGCTGCTATTCCTACTTTCTGCCTGCCACACCATGGACTATTTCTCCTCTGTGATGGCTCTCTGCTGTGTGACACCCTGCCCTACAGCCAGCTGACTATGGGAAAACTGTGAACCCAAATAAACTTTTCCTCTTTAACTTGTGGGCCTTGTGTATTTTGTCTTAGAAATGAGAAAAGTAACTAACATACTACTGTGGAAGTGACCATGCTTATATATAGAAATGTAAAGATGGATAAAAGTCAAGTTTACAATCTACTGGCCTAAGCAGGCTCACTTTCCAATAGGTGCTACATAATTATTTAAAATTCTATAGAAATTCTATAAAATTCTATAGAAATTCTATAAAATTCTACAAAAGAATGGCTGTTTTACATAATGAATAATTATTGCACATACTGAATGATAATTTCACAAGAACAGAAACATTAGAAACATAACAACTAGTAGCTTCATGACTACATTGTGATTTTACCCAATGTTTTTCAGTGTATAAGGGTGGCATTTCTGTTTTACTACAGTGGATCTATATAGACAAAGGTTTTTTTTCTCTTTTTCAGATTGAAATTGAGGCCTTCCTTTCTTTCTTTGATCTCAATGGCTGTCATTAAGCTTCTTCCAGATAAAATTTAGGACACGCATACAACATGATGGACTTGACATAAAAATAGCACACATGAGTGTATTCACTAATCTCCTCAATATTATACATACTCCTGGTGTTACTGTCAGCTGTAGGAAGTTTCAGTCTCACTTTGTGCTATTTAAACATACATCTTAAATTTTTAAGGGAGAAGATCCGGCAGCCTCATCACTCTTAAAATATTTATTTAAACCAATGACAGAAAAAAAATGGCTACCATGCAAGAAAGTGATAAAATTTTCTGGAGTTTAAACAAAAAACACTGCTTCATTTGTTGCTCCCTGAGAGAGCTAGAAACTGTACATTCTTGCACACCTAACTTTCTGCTGTGGTTCTTGACGTAAATACCTAACAGGCTACAGGATATCAGATATCTTTCCAGACTTCTAGAAACCGCCTTACATAGTGCCCTTGTGGGGATGACATTGATCTTGGAGCTGGGAACCAGGTAAGTTACGAGGGTCACAGAATAAAATCTATGAGTGGCTGTCTAGGATCTGGAGCCTGCCTGATACTGAATATGAAACTGTGTGTGTTCAAAGCTCCATTTTTCTGGGATTGATTTTTATCATAATTACAAGATGGTTTGCATTCTTCATCTTTGGAACTTTTCACACACACACACACACAAATAGTTCAAAACAATCAGCCTAAGAATTTTCACTAGTGAAAAAGACAATTATATCAGATCTCAGCTGTTTTAGAGTTCATTGTTTGTTGTACATATTTCTGCATGATGAATTGTATAATAGAATGTATAAACAAAGTGTCTCATTTTTACAAGCTCCTCTGGTACTTGTCTTAAAAAAATAAACTCAGGAGAGGCTGGAGATTTAGCTCAGTGGTTCCGGCGCCTGCCTCGCAAGTGCAAGGTCCTGAGTTCGATCCCGGTAACCATATACAGTGCTGGGCGTGGTGAGGCACGCTCAACAACAATCAACCAGCAATCAGTACCACACACCACAGTGCCGGGTGTGGTGGCTCACGCCTGTAATCCCAGCATTCGGGAGGCAGAGACAGGAGGATTGCTGAGTTCCAGGCTTGCCTGGGCTACATAGTGAGCTGAGGGCCAGCCTGAACTACAAAGCAAGACCCTGTCTCAAAAAACAAACAAACAAAAAAACTCAGGAAATAAATAAACCCATAGCATGAGAATTATTATAAATCCATATATGGCACCAGCTACTACCTATAAAGACACCTGGACTATGAAATGTTATAAAAAAGCTGCATTTAGGATATTAAGGGAATACCTAGTACATACCATCACTTCCTTCTTTGTGCTTTTCCCTTCATATTAGTAAATCAAGCTTTTTTAATTTTGAGAAGTATCATTTTTTTGTGCTCAGTTTACCAACTGACTGAAATAGGAAAGTTAGGGAAGAAATGCTAATCCCAGACCTTGTGCTCCCAATAGTTTTAAATTTATCGACTAAATGAAGAGCCAAGTAAATTTTCCTTATTTCTTTTCCTGTTCTGAGATTTCAGCTTCCATCTTGAGGCATTCCAGGTCTTCGTGGGAAGCAACACAATTTAGCAGAAGAGGTACAGAGCTTTAGTCTCAAGCCGGCCCCAGCTCTAACTCCTGCTCCTCACAAGCTACAGTCCATACTCACTTGTTGGCACTGCCCCTGCCCTTTTTTTTTTTTTTTTTTTTTTGCTTTTTGGAGACAGGGTCTTGCTTTGTAGTTCAGGCTGGCCCTGAGCTCACTATGGTGCCCAGGTAAGCCGCCGCGAACTCAGCAATCCTCCCGTCTCTGCCTCCCGAGTGCTGGGATTACAGGCGTGAGCCACCACGCCCAGCATTATATGTGGTAACCGGGGATCGAACTCAGGTCC
>PVIC010008069.1:0-29122 GCA_004025085.1 Thryonomys swinderianus
AAAAAAAACACATCTTCTTTATCCACTCTCCAGTTGATGGACATTTGGGCTGTTTCCAAGATTGTTCATAGCAGCTCAGTTCGTGATAGCACACTGAGGTTCTTGCCTAGCGACATGCAGTGCACAGATGCGGACAGTCCTGTGACACTGTGCAGCCCCTGACTGGGTCACGTAGCGCCAGGAGCCCTCAGCCCCCTAAGCTCCCATCCTTTCCCTCATCCTAGGAGTATTTTCTCAACGTGTCTCCATCATTTGTCTTTTCTGGAATTTCATATTGGAGGAATCCTAAGTATATACCTTTATGAACTGCCTGTTTTCGTTTAGTTTTACGAATTTAGACTCTTCTGCATTATCCATAAAAAGTAGTTTTATTGCTGAATAGTAGTTAATCACACTAATATATCACAGCTTCTTTGTTTATCTAGTTTAATAGTATTAGTCAATTTTAAATTTTGGCATTGATAAAGCTACTGCGCAGGGCTGAGGGAAAGTTTTATGTTGACTTTGGAAAGAAGAGGGATTCTCATATTTTATTAAAAGGACTTGTAAAGTGCATCACAATGAAAGCTGTGAGCTTATGAATATAGCTGAAACTCAAATAATGAGCCATGGATAAATTAATACTAAATATTTAATGGAGGACACCAGTGTTCGTGCACCTTTTGCTGCTAAGTGCAAACGGGCTGAAAAAAATCC
Organism: Thryonomys swinderianus; assembly: GCA_004025085.1. Lineage (NCBI taxonomy): Eukaryota > Metazoa > Chordata > Mammalia > Rodentia > Thryonomyidae > Thryonomys > Thryonomys swinderianus. The sequence continues at coordinate 697 of PVIC010008069.1, forward strand.
TGGCTCTTGAAGAAAAAATAGAGGCGCAGGAGACATATCCCCTGTGCCTTGTCTTGTTCCTCGGTATTTTCCCCACCTGGCTTCTCTGTGTCTTCGTCTTCTGCTGCCTGTTTAAAATGGGAAATGTGCGCTGAACGGAAGACGATCTGGTTCTCTTACCACAGGTAAATAGAAAAGACAACTCCTTTCCCAATCAACCTCTATTCTTTGGTGAAATGTCCTTAAATATACTCATTTTAGAAGTGAAGGTAAGTTATGGTGACGACCGAAATAAAGAGCCCGTCTGGTCCGGAAGTGTGAAGGTGAGGCGGACCCTGAACTCCACCAAGCTGTGCTAAGAAGCAGAGGCCGGAAAACTGATTTAAGAGAGCCCACCGGGGACACGGACGGACCGAAAACTGCGCGCGGATTGTCAGGAAGCATGCTCAAGGTCCCTAGTTTGATCACCGGGCTTGGTGGCTCATGCCTATGATCCTAGCACTCAGGAGAAGCAGAGGCTGGATGTTTGCTGTGAGCTCAAGGCTAATTTGGGCTACATAGTGAGCTCAGGGCCAGCCTGAACTACAAAGTGAGACCCTGTCTCAAAAAAAAAAAAAAAAAAAAAAAAACCCACAAAATATTGTATGAGATTTACCATTTCTTTGGGTTCTCATTTTAGGTTTAGGATTAGGGATAGAGTAGGATTTGGGGTTACAGACAATGTTGTCTTGCATTTTCAAATTCATTTTCTAGGCTTAGTTTGAGAGTTAAATTTAGGATTGGGGTGAGACATTGTGTTGTTTCGGATTAGAGTTAGGTTTTTGATTAAGGTTAGGGACAGTGTTGTTTATCTTTAACCAGGCAGTGACTTTATATTTTTTCTTGGTCTAGGATTAAGGTTAGGTTTAAGGTTCAGTTTAGGGGTAGTGCTGTTGGGATTTACTAATATATATATATATATATAATTTTTTTTTTGAGACAGGGTCTCGCTTTGTAGTTCAGGCTGGCCCTGAGCTCACTATGTAGCCCAGGCAAGCCTGGAACTCAGCAATCCTCCTGCCTCTGCCTCCCGAGTGCTGGGATTACAGGGGTGAGCCACCACGCCTGGCACTGTGGTATGTGGTATTGATTGTTGGTGGGCGTGAGGTCTCCACACCCAGCATTATATGTAGTTACCCGGGATCGAACTCAGGACCTTTTGCTTGTGAGTCAGGTGCCGGAAACACTGAGCTAACCCTCCGGCCCAGGATTTACTAATATATTTTGATTTTGTTTCTAGCTTCAGGAGTAGGGTTACCCTTAGGATTCTGGTGAGGGATAACATTGCTTGGCACCTAGCAGTTTCTTGGCATTATTTTTCTAGGTTTAAGATTAAGGTCAGATTTAGAATCTGAGTTAGTGATAGTGCTGATTCATATTTTCAATCTCTTTGTTTACCTATTTCAGGAGTAAGGTTATGGTGCAGGTTATTATCCAGCTTAGAGGTTGTGTCTGTTGGCATTTACCTGTTCCCTGTTGTTCCCTTTTCAGGCTTCTGAAGAGGGTTAGGGTTAAGATTCGGGGATAGGGAAAGTTTGGGATGGGCTTTACCCATCTCTTTGCTTTCCATTTCCCCCCTTAGAATTAGGGTTAGGATTAGGATTCACTTTCGGAAGAGCGTTGGTTACATTTACCAGTATACTTTGATTCCATTCTGAGCCTTAGTCTTATGGTTAGTGTTAGAATTCTGGTCAGAGATAGTGTTAGTTGTCATTTTCCAGTCTCTTTTGGTTCCTGACCTAGGTTTAGGATTAGAGGTAATGTTATCATTTATGGATAATGTTATTCTGGTTAGGAATAGTGTTGTCTGTCCTTTAACAATCTCTTCAGGATCCTTTTCTAGGGTTAGGGTTAAGAGCCTGGTTAGAATTCAGCTTAGTGATAGTTTTGGTTCACATTTGACAGTTTCTTTTGGTCCTTTTTCTAGGTTCAGGACTAGGTTTAGGTTTAAAGTTTGGTTATGGACAGGATTGGTTGTGGTTCACTGTTCTCTTTGGATTCCTTTTCTAGGCTTAGGCTGAGAGTTACGGTTAAGATTTCAATCAGTGATAGTGTTGGTTGGACTTTACCATTCTTTTTTTGGTTTGTTTTCGTAGGCCTAAGTTAAAGTTTGTGTTAGGAAAATTGGGTTAGAAAAATTGTTGGTTGTAATTCACCACTTGTAGGGTTTGATTAGGGGTTAATGTTAGAATATGTTTAGGTATGGTGTCATCTAGCAGTTACCAGTCTCTTTGGTTCCTTTTCTAGGGTTAACATTAGGATTAGAGTTGGTATTCAGGTGAGGAATAGTTTTCATTATCACTGGTCAGTCTCTTTGCAGATCTTTCCCAGGCGCCTACCGGAGCTCCAGAGGAAGCCATATTCAAGTCAGGCCCCAGGCCTTCATGCTCGACCACTGCACTCTGGAGACTAAACAAGTCACCATGCAGGATCTTCTCTATACAACTTGATAAGGGAGCCCCAGTCTGTCCACGAATATTTGAATCATTCTTTCTAATTCAATCATACTGCCTAGAATTCACTGAAAACCGTGAAACTCTTTTTGTCATCATTGTCTTTACTGTTGCATTTTTACATTATTTTACAGAGTACTAGAGATTAAAACCTGGACTTTGCAAATACCTCTCCATGAGGATTGTATCACTGGGCCACATTCCTTGTCTCAGTGATATTCCTTAGGTATGACTTGTATATATCATAGCAAGAGAGTGAAGATGGAAAAGTAAACTACAGACAGCATATGATTATTATTGACTTCTAGTGATCATTTAATTGAAAAGGAAGCTTTGCATTTAATGGACTAGAATGTAATATATTCAAATGAACTTATATCAATGGGGATTATCATTAAACTAATTTGATGAGTCATGCTCATAGCATTAAACCCCCCTATGATGAGTAGAACTGGTGTTCAGTAGAAGTCAGAACTTTACTCAGATACATGCAGTTCCCACTGGCAGATACCCAAAGACATGCAGATAGCAATTAAATCTATTTGTTTTCACTTTCAAAGAATATTAGTGTGTGTGTGTGTGTGTGCACATACACATATGTACTTATCTTTCTCTTTCATATCTTATATTCTGCATTTTATTATACAAATTTAAAAACATATAAAGTTTGGCAGACTTTAACAAAACTCAGCCTCGTATTTGCAACAAATTCTAGCATTAACAATCTGCGCTGCTGATTTATCTGCTCATCATTCCACCATTCTGTTCAGTCATCACTTTTCATTTTCATGCATCATAAGTAAACTGTCGATGTCTCAGGGTATTTACATCTAAACACTTTAGCACATTTTTTTCTGTGAAGAAATGAAAACAGTACTGTTTTATTTATTTCTGCATCTTTGGAGAGTAAGAAGTACATGTTTTAAAAGTGAGGGGTTTGGTGCTGTTATTGATTCCTCCCTTCAAATTAATGCAGCTGCTGGGCTGTCATGATTTATAAGTAATAAGCTTGTAGAGAGGAAATGACTGTTGTTCTTTCCAGCCATGCATAACATGTCCAAATTAAAAACACGATTGTAAACTGGAGATGCTGTCACCCTTGCTGCAGCTCAGCAGGCAAATTTAATTCATAAATCCTTCAGCAGCGCAGACTCAGACCTCCGGGCGATACGCTCATTCTCATCAGAGCGACCTCCCGACTGGCTCCTTCCCCAGCGAATGAGATGTTTACAGAGACGGAGGGCGGGCCGGTGCTAGGCAAGGTCATCCTGTGACCTCTGAGGCTGTGGGGACCACAGTAGACACCGCTGCTCAGGCTTTCAGGCGTTTCTGATTTGTATCAAAAGAACTCCTCCACGGAAATAAGTTGAACAAAATAAACATTAATACTATTAAACTCCAATTATTTCTGCTGAGAGTTGCAGTTAAATTAATATGATTTCAAACATAAAAAAATTATCTTGACTACGTTTTCCTATGTATTCTGGAGTGCTCATGTGAAGAGAAAAACTGCCAAGGTTTGGTTTTCTTGCTGTCTCTTTGAGTTAGAACTGCAGCTCTATGAAAGCAGCTTTGCTTTTTTGTGTCTTTTTATTTTTTTTTCATTTATCAATTTCTACTCATGCCTTAAAAAAAGCTATAGATCATTTATTAATTTAGCAAAGATTACCAGATCCTTATTTGGTCAAATTAACCATGATAATGTCTGTAGAGAGAGAAAGAAATTTATCTTAAGGACTTTATATTCTAAAATGAAAAAGCAGTGTTGTAGAGAATTTTCATGTGGTTTCTGCTATTGCAATAACTCTGATTAAACATTAAAAATAATAAAGTAAAATAATTTCAATTTCTTAGAGCTAAGGATGATTCTTTATAAATGTCAGTATTTCAGAATAATTAAATGGCTTATTTTTTCAGAGCTTTTCCTATAAAGTATAAAATATGGATATGAAACTACAGTGGAAAACTAATGATAGTATAGTAAAATAATCAGTAAACAAAATGAGAACTATAAGATTCAGCCTCTTATAATTACTTGACAAAGAGTAACATGGCCACTAATGTAAGTAGTACTGGGACCCTTAGACTCTCACTTCCCCAGTTTTCTTCATAATGAACATATTGATGGCTTTGCAGTTCGGATGGAGGGCGGGGGTTACACAAGCACTGACCGGACTCTGGCTGTCAGACTCTTCTTGGAGAAAAGGAGAATATTGTATTCATGGTTCCTGTCATTCATAATCCAAGAACTTTTTTGGAAGGAGAATACAATTGCTTTAAGGACAGTTAAGATTCCTCCTAAATGTTCATGAAAATAAACTCAGAAACAATAAATAGTTAATTATATATGACATAAACATACAACACACACACATATATGCAACAATAAGTACATTTCATAACTACAGGAATCATAGAGCTATAAATAGACCTGGAGCTGGGAGTGGTGGCTCACGCCTGTCATCCCAGCACTCGGGAGGCAGAGGCAGGAGGACTGCTGAGTTCCAGGCTTGCCTGGGCTACATAGTGAGCTCAGGGCTGGCCTGAACTACAAAGCGAGACCCTGTCTAAAAAAAAAAAAAAAAAGACCTGGAATCTGGCATTTGGTGCTAAACTAATTTTAAATCAGTAAAAGCAAATTTGGAATGGGCCAAATAATGCTTTTGAAGTTAATTGTTTTCTGATTATGTGAATTAAACTAATAATGTAGTTTGTACATCTACTTAAAAGGACAAAGTGAACATTTCCATGATGTCTCTAATTAAAATATGCTGTATGTTACTCTTCTTTATGTTAGAAGTGGCATTGTAGAAAGCAAAGAAGAAGCAAAAGTTATTGAAACTTCTTGAGTTTATTCTGTGACTCTCAATGCCCCATTTTGGGGTAGTAGATATTGAACCTAGGGAATACTAAGCAACACTTTCAGTTCTTCGCATTTGTGAATAATGTTTGATTTTTCCCCCAGATACTGTTTCTTGACAGTTCTTAGACTGCCTTCACACTGCAACTTTCCAGTCTCAGCCTTTTGAGAAGCTGTGACTGTTTTACTTTTTGATGTCTAAATTATTGTAAAAATGTTTTGTCTCCATTGTTTTCTTTTTGATCTTCTTTAATGGTCTCATATATGGAGTCTACCAAGAAAGTAGTATTTCTAAGAAAGAGAAAAGTTTGTTTTTTTTCCAACAGATGTTATTATCTTCATATGAGGGATCTTAAGAGGAGGTGTATGCCATAGAAAACCCATTACACCCCAATGCATTGAAATTGCAAGAACAACAATCTGAATAACTAAAGTTACCCAAGCAGCAGTCCACTCTACTAATAAATCACTGGAAGCTCATGGCCACTATCTGGGCACCTCCTGTACTTGCAGAGGGCAAAGTGATCTCATGATGTTATAATAGATGTCATATTAAATGTTTATACAAGTTTTTCTTTTCCTAAAGAGGGCACACAGTTTTTTGGCAGAGGCTGACTGAGAGATTATCATCTATGACAGAAACTGCAGTGACTTCAAGTCTGAAGAGCCCAGTCTAACTGGAGTTAAAATTGATACATTTCTGCAATACCCTGTAGCTGTCATAAGATTGCTCATCTCAATTTCTGTTAGGGGTTTGTTTATAAAACTCTTAAGACACTAATAGTAATTAACTTCCACCTGGAAACCTTAACAATCAAAAGTTCTACACCATATTAGTTTCCAAGGAAATATAGTCTTCATCGAATGCATCAATCAGAACCTGTGGTATATTTTTACCCCAGGAGGGAGTAGTTGTCCTTTGAAATCATGCTGATTCCAGCTGTAATTAAAGTACTAGATTGCCCTGAAGTATTATTCCTGACATGGTTCAGTTCTAGGTTCCTAAGACAAGACCTACAACCCATTCTCCTCATTAAAGTGATTATTATCTTACTGAAAAAATAAAATGTTTGCTGGCTTTTGGAAAAGAAAAATGTCATTTGCTTCTTGGGACGTGGTCTCCTGTGACTTCCACTCCAGCAATAAGCTGCTTGGCAGTACTTGACTGTTGAATAAAGTTGTGCGTAGTTCACCCAGAATAAAAAAAAAAAAAGGAACCCTTAGACTAGGGAGAAAAAATCAACAAGAACAGGTCAGTATGCATTTTTAACTGGAGAACTCATGAGTTTTCAGACTTTCTAATGGTCTGGCCTCGGTAAGATGAAAGCATTCTAATTCTCCACTTGAACCCTTAGGTATGAAGTGCATAATCTCTTGCAAAATGGAGTTTACACATTACTATGTCATGATATATCACACAGACTATAATTAATTTCTAAAATCTCAACAGCCTGTGTTGAACTTTCATTTGCTCAGAATTTTAACCTAATGAGCAGGCCGATATGGTCAAAAGTACTTTTTTTTTCTCATGACAGCTATAATCATTTTTATTAAACATGTAAAGAGTTACTTTTAAGGTGTACTTAAAGACGACAGAGTGCACACATAATGAATCTCATATAAATTTTTTTTGAGATACTCAATAAAAATATTCAGTGATTATGGTTCAATGATAATGATTGAGCTTTTATTCCCACCTCTTAAAGACATTAAAAGTTAGGCGATATATAATGTACAACCTCATTTCTGGAACTATGTGTCTCATACTTTTTCCAGTCTGATCGCTTCTCTCGGGCTAACCATCCTCCTTCATCAGTTACAGATGAAATCAAACCATGAGCACTACAGCTCTGGCGTGCTGTCCATTCCCTGGAAAAAAAGAACCACGAAGGGTGTAGATATGGACCCTTTCTCACACTTCAATGGTTCTGACGACATTTTCCCCCTGACTTTCTCAGTTCTCGGCACTTCCGGTTCCCTATGTATGATAAATCCCCCAAATATAGTTTCTAAGAGTTGTTGAGATATAGCATGTTTAGAGGGTATATCCTTGTAAGCCATACAAAAATTGATATTCTTCTAGTTCTCATGCTATAGAGGTTTTGTTCATAAAGTCTTTCCCCAAACCAATGTCTCTAAGAGTACTACTAACCTATTTTGCAGAAGTCTTGGTGTTTCTCTGTTAATATTTAGGTCTCTAATCCACTTTGATTTTAATTTAGTACATGGTGAAAGAGACAGATCTAGCTTTAGTCTTTGGCAAGTTAAAGCTCAATTTTTCCATCACCATTTATTAAAGAGGCTACCTTTCCTCCCTTGAGGATATTTGGCTCCTTTGTCAAGGATGAGGTGGCTTAGTGTATCTGAAGTGGACTCTGGATCTTCTAACCTAATGCATTGGTTCTCAGATCTGTTATTTTGCTAGTTCTATACCATTTTTAACACAGTGGCTTTGAGTTATGGTTTATAAGTGGGAGATTGTGATACCCACAACCATGTCCTTGTTGTCTAGAATTGCTGTTGCCATCTTAAGTCACTTGGATTATTTTCTCTAGATCTGTGAAATATACTATTGGGATTTCAATTGGTACTACATTGAATTTATACAACAGTTGTGTGAGTATAGCCATTTTGACAATATTAGTTCTTCCTATCCAGGAACAAGGGAATGTCTTTCCGTTTTCTGAAATTCTTTTCAATCTTTGTTTTCAGAGCGTTGGGATCTCATCTTATTAAAAAGCTTCTACACAGGGTTGGAGATTTAGCTCAGTGGTTCTGGTGTCTGCCTAGCAAGTGCAAGGTCCCTGGCTTGACCCCCGGTAACCAGATACAATGATACTGGGAGTGGTAAATCACATCTATGAGCAATCAATGCCACATACCACAATGCCAGGTGTGGTGGCTCATACCTGTAATCCCAGCACTCAGGAGGCAGAGGCAGGAGGCAAGCAACAGCTGTCTTTTGTTTACTAATATTAAGAAAAATAATACTTTACCTGAGGTCATCAAGAAAAATCAAGTCAATGTAGAACTGAAATATTGTGATGAATAAATAAAGAGATCTCTCTCATCTGTCCCTATTTATATATCTATCATCTATCTATCATCCATTTATCTATCTATCTATAATTTCCAGCTGAACATTGGATAAACTTATCTGGAAATCTTCAAAATCTCAAATTGACTGATTCCAGAGCCCATTTCTCTATTTTTCTCCTGAACTTATTTATTATACTTCTTCTTTCCAGCATCAATAAATGCAATCCACATTCATTATTATTCCATACAAAATATTTATTTTTTCTCTTACACGGTATTTCTGATACTCAAAGAGCTAAAAGTATGCATTGAACATTCTTGTAAATGCATTAATATGTATATTAACTATTAAAATGCAGAATGGTAAATCTTTAGAAATTAAATGTGGACACTTTTTAAATGCATATTTACATATTCTACCTCTACCATGATTTATGTATCAATTACAGTGTAAACATATGATGCAAATTCAGTATTGATAACCTAAACTAGCAGACACATATTTTTACCAAAATCAAGTTTGATCATAATAAATTTTAGAGTCAAACACATAAGAAATTGTTAGAACTATTTCAAAAATTTAAACAGAGAGCTTTGTTTATAAGATAAAGTCAGAAAATTGTTCACATTTTTCTATATATATCTTTCTGTGTTTGGGATATGATATGGAGCTATGTTTTGCAATTTGCTACAGCCAAGACGTGAATTATATTTAGTTTGAACTTACAGAATGTTATAGAATAAATGCTTGTCTACTCTTATCAATGGAATGAAAATTTCAAGAAGGTGATAAATGCTGTCAGTCTTGCTTTGATGACTCCTATGAAGTTAGATTTGATGGCTTTTCACACTCTCTGCCACACACAAAGGTTCTAGATAAACATCTGTTTTCTTATGTGGGATGATGCACCTGGTCAAAATTGAAAATAGAAATCTCAGTACTGCCTTACGTTTCACTGCTACACTTAGGGTGGCTGGAAACCACAGAGCTGATTTTAGGGAAACCTGGGTACATTTGGTGGCCACAGATTCCTTCTCAAAATCTCATCTCTTTCATCACCCTCCAAATAACACTGAGGACATCGATCTCTCTAAAGAGACAGTGTTCCGAAAGAGGTGAATGAGAGGGTTTGGGAGTGAAAGCGGAGGTTGTGTGTGACGCAGTATAGATGGGGTCAACGCGACAAGAAAAGCATGAGGCGCCGACCAGAGGCTGGAGGGTGTTCATTAGAAACACCAGCTCTGCTTGATGTCAAAATGCGTGAAATGTTCCTTGCTATCTGGAGTATTTATTCGACTAAGAGTAGAATGTTTGCTTAGATTTTAAGCCTTCTGTTTAATATATGATGATCACAGGTAATAAATTGCTCACAAATTATATTTCACTTGACAGCCAGGATGATTTATTAGGGCTATGAATCCGTTCCAAATTCAATACCTTTGCATACTGGATCGCTGAGCTTAATAAATCGGATTCTCCCACGGAGTAAGTTGCTTTTCAGATTCCTAAGGTCTTATTAAACTGAGGCCTTCAGTATATTAAATGTGTCCCTCGTGTTTTAAGGAGTTAACCTATCCTTCAGTGGAGAAGTAACATATGAGCAATAAAAAATTAGCAATGCACTTTAAAAATATTCAAAAAGCATTTTTTCATATATGAGCATAAAATCTTTTCTTAAGGTTTGTAAGTTTCTATAACAGTAGACATGTGGGCATTTGAAGTCAAGTAAAACTGGTGACTTGCTTTTATTATATCACTCATAGAAAAACATATTTACAAATGTTACCTATCTTTACCTCTGTCCTGGCTACTATTGAGGCATCTCCTTCAGGAGAAGTCAGAACAGGTGAATACAAAGCAAGGATCAAGTTCTTAAGCATTGGTTTCTTGACAATGTAGGGTGGTAGTGTGGTAATGTCCCTAGTTTCTATGTGTCAATATTTGGCAATGGCTGGGGGAATTTACAAAAGAGGTAATAATACTGCTTTCATTTTATCACATAATTTGCTCTGTTAGTAGAGAAATAATATAAATTAATATCACTGTACTTTAAATCTTATGTTGTTTAGCACTTTTATACCTACAACAGACCAAAAGGTATTTAAATGTAATTACTACATTTAATAAATAAATACTTATAAAAAAGCAATGAATGATCTTACAAAATGGTGAAGAAATAATTAGATATTACTTCTTAGAATATAGTCTTGTGATCACAAGTACATAAGCAGAAATACCTCTTTGCATAGAATTATAAGCATATGCAATAGAATTTATGACACACTAAGGAAAAGAATGTAAAGTTATGAAGAAGAATAACAAAATTACTATTACAAACAATAGGATTATTGCACTGTCTTACAAAGGCAAACAGCACATATAAATTAAAGATATTGGCGAGATAAAGATAACTAATTTGTTCTGAGTAAGTTCTAAATTATCATTTATTCTTTTCTGGAAATTCTTCTGAACCTCTCATTTAAATGAGAGTGTTTCCTTATATACATTTAAACTGGGATGGATATTTTCACTTTTATTTCTCAATTCCAAGTATGCTAATATTATTTTCTTCAAAATGCCCCGCATCTCCTTAATCTGGATTCCTCTCATATTTTTAGTTCATTAAAGATGATTTTTCTGAAGAAGGTTTTCTAGATCCCTCAACTAATTAGAACTTTTCTTATGACCCCCGCTAAAGACCAATTTTATCACTCATCCTATTTTGTAGTGATTGGCCTTTTAGTAATATAGTTCTTCTCTTTGATTTATGTGAACAAGTAAGACCTGCCTGATATTCAGAGAGAAATGAATAACAATTTGTAGAAAAAATACTAAAGAAGGAAGAATGGCATGAAAATGAAGAGAGATGGAAAGAAAATGGAAAATCTGTGAAAAGTAGCCAGCGGGAAGTGAAAGAAACAATAAAGTAAGGTAATCATGAAATAATGTTTCCAACATTAAAAGAGCTAACATTAAAATTTTTCAGTAGGGCTATCTATAGCTGTTCATATTATTTTTGAATTGAAATCTTAAGGTTAGTGATTTGATCATTTTGACATTGAAGACAGCGTTTTTTTCTCTGATAACAAATGATAAAATGGTACAGTTTGCCAAATTTTGACAAGTGTCATAGTTTCCTCTTTGTGTCAATTCGAATAAAAAATACCTAACTAAATTGAACCAACATAATTCTGTGTGTGTCTAAAAGCATTGATGAAAGACATAAGAGTGACCCTAGGTGTAACTGGCATTATAAAAAAGTCTTGTTGATCAGATGGGATAAAAAGAAGAGACTTATTTCACTTCTTTTTGCTTTTCTGTCACTAAACATATTCTGAGTTCATATCATGGGTGAATTCTTTAGTAGCAAGATATTCTGTTCCTGAAAAATTAGCTATGATAAACTTTAGATATACACTTTAGCTTTTAGATGTTGCTTTTTTAAAACCCTATTTTCACACGAAGTTTCTCCTTAGTGATAGTTTTTTCCTGAATAGGAGCTTTAACATTTAAGAGGTTTACAGCAATCAAACAACTCTAACACCATTAAATTTTACTAGTCTTCTTGCAAATGTATGAGAAGTGAAGTGTGAAAAAAGAATCCTTCCTGTTTTTAGATATTTGTTCTTAGATAATTTCAAGTTCATTCGATAATATGAAAATTCTCTTTTCTAGGAAGATTATATATATATATATAATATATCTAAGATTATATAATATATATATATTAGAAGAATGTATTGTATGCAATCAATAGGAATCTTCATTGCAGATGCTGAATTCAAATCAATTCTTATGTGGCCAGTGTTCTTAACAACTTGCAATACAGTACAATGCAAATTAAATACAGAGGTATCACAGATATGTGGATAGTGTTAGTGTAATGAAAAATTTAAAAATTTCCATTGTTAACATAATTGGGAGGATAGATTCTTATCAGAATTTTTCTACAGAATGTGTGACATTTTCCCTTTCTTCACTATCATAAAATAGTTAATTTAAACTTATTCATAATAAAATCATTTATTTTAAGAGACTATGACTAGAAAAGAACTAATGTTCCACATAAGCAATGGGTGAGAATGTATATGTATGAGACTGCTTACACGTCATTGTGAGGGTTATATATTTCTACTAATATTTTGGAGAGACACATGACGATGTCTAGTCAGTTTCATGACTAGCTGTGTAACCAGACTTCCATAAATTCTACTGCTAAGTCAATAATTTATAAACAACCCTGAACATTTATTTAAAAAACATATTTCAAAAATTTTATGGGGCATACATTCTACAGTGAAAATTCAAAGCAACTCATTCCCTCTGAAGTTTAAAGTAATACATAAATAAATCACAATTGCCTAATACAGTAAAACAGATAAATTATATAAAGTTACATGCATCAACCAAAATAAATCTAAAAGAGAGACAATGTTGAATAAAAATATCAGGTTGCAGAAGATGGTATGACACCATGTACTACAACAACCTGCTTGTTTACAGCAAATTGTCCCTAAATTTTATAGCAAAAAAGTTGCACTTTTACTATTTCTCAAAGCTTCTGTTAGTCAGGAGCATGAGGGTGTCTCACCTTTTTCTGTTTGGTTCTGAGTCTGAATAAGATTGAAGATATCATCATCTATTAGCTGTTTAAAATGAGTCTTGTGCCCAGTGTGGTGGCTCACGCCTGTAATCTCAACACTTGGGAGGCAGAGACAGGAGGACTGCTGAGTTCAAGGCTTGCCTGGGCTACATAGTGAGCTCAGGGCCAGCCCAAACTACAAAGCGAGACCCTGTCTCAAAAACATAAAATAAAATGAGCCTTGTTCTAAGGTGGCCATCTCATGTGGTTGGCAACATGGCACTTTTTTGTGAATGTATGTCTCCATTCCTTATACATATTACTTATACATTCCTTATACATATTACATATACTACATTCCTTACATCATATTTGTATTTAGTCCTTCTGACAGATACGAGTACATGGTGACTACCCAGCTAGAGTGATCACTCTTAGAGATTTAAGACATTGTCTTGTCCTCATCTAGTTTTGCTCATTAAAACATTTCTTTTGATGAAGGCTTCAGGTGACACTAGTAAGTCTCTGAAGTGGAAGGTGTGCCTCCAAACATCGAGATATGACCTTACAATGAATGTGAGAGAAAGCATTTCATCCATTACTATCTCTGACTCGTGGAATATTTTATCACCCTAGATAACATCCGTCCTTCTTAGGATCTACTTCTGAATTTCAAGTCCATACTAATCATCAGTATTTTCCTTGAAATCATACTGGATCAGAAATTGAGATAAGCACTTTAAATGAATTGCCTTATTCAATCTGAAAAATGGATCTTAAGAAAAGAAGTGATCCGATCACTCCTATATATGTAATCAGGAAGATTATTAGGACCAGTTAAGTAATTTGTTCCATAGCAAATCAGTGACAGATCCAAGGTGTTACATAGGATATTCAGTCACTGTGCTCTGCTATCTACTCAGTAGTGATAATTTGCTCTCTGGCTTTCTGATGACTATGCCAGCACAATCGTGGAAGAATTCCTCATGGATATGTGTACTACATCCTACATTCAGCTTTATACACAGCAGTGGTAAAATCATAATTGTTCCGATGGGAATTCAAAAGGTTATGACTTGTGACTACCGTTTCTTCTTTTTGGGGAGAACTACCCCAAATCCACAGTTTAAGAAAGGAGAGGTTTATTTCCACTGACAGTTTGTAGAAGTATCATTTCATAGTCACCTAGCTCCAAGACAGGATGGCACTGGAGACAGGCATGGAAAGGAAACACAGCTTATAGCATGGCAGAAGGAAGCAGAGGAAAAAGGGTCAAGAACAAAGACATGAGTTTCTAGGCCACCTGCTCATTATCCACTTTCTCCCACCAGGCTTGACTTGCCAAATCATATTTAGAAAGCAAACTCCTCAGTGGACTACTCCACCAATAAATATCATGTTTCCACGGTCCAATCACCTCTTTAATGGCCCATCAGCAGGGCCATGAGGGCCTAGGGGACCACATAGACAAAAACCTTAACAGTCTAACTCTTATCAAATGACATGTATGAACCAACTCAAATAGAGAACCGTCAGTGTGCCATTAACAAAAAAAGGTCATCAAGATTCTTTTCTGATAGGATGCTTAGAAAAAGTCAGGTCGGTACCACAGACATGGGAGGGCCCTCTCCCTGAAAACTGTATTTTTATGAATATCTCACAGTCCTGGAATCTCACTAGCCTGATAAATAAGTCATCTGATGCTTGACTGGAATTACAGCCCCACCTTAAACCAAGTGGTTTCTCACCTATCCCACCTTCGATGATGATGAAGATGATGATGATGATGACACTGACGATAATGATGATGAGAACAATGACAATGTTGATGATGATGACAATGATAATGATGATGATGATGATTGGGCAGTTAGTTCTTCCTTGAGGTTCTCCCTAGTGAGCTCTACTCTGAAGAACTGCAGTCATGGAACCAAGGTGATCCTGTCCAATAGCCTGACATAGCAGGTCTTCTACCAGGCCTACAATAGATGCCCACCCCACAAGCAGAAGTTGTTCGTTTTCTTGGTGGCCCAGTGATTACAGCTCTGGGGATGGTTCAAAATATTCTTTTCAGTTTCTAATATGCAGCCTCATTGATTACAGTTTTCAGATTATCAGATGATATGGAACCAAATGTATTAATTTAATTTAATTTTAAACGTACATCAGAAGGTTGTTCATGAATTATCCTCTCTATCTGAAAAGAAGAATTCAAAATTTACTTTGAATGGCATTAAATAATTCAATAACATCTCATAAAGTTTTTCATTTATTATGGAGATTAAATGCCCAAGGTTTATTCTGTAGCCAAAGCATGGCTTTGTGCTGTATACACTGTGTTATAATTTGGTTTTAGAAACCCTCTGTTTTCTTTTGTTGTTGTTGTTGTTGTTGTCGTTATTGTTGTTGTTGTTACTATTGTTGTTGTTGCTGTTGTTATTGAGGATTTTAGGAAATTTAAACACCCAGAACAAGGTCTTCATCACTGCTCTGTTCTTTGACAGAAAAAGAAAACATTGCAGATACTTTTGTGATTTGAACTTCTCATTGTGTTGATTTCCTTCCTTAGCTTAACTAAATCATATCAATCACAGGGCTTCAGAACCCAAGAATGAGAAACTTTGTATGGATAAATTTTTAATGTTTACTGATACATTATATATACACACATCATGATCACACTCAATACTGAGAATTTGTGCCAGTATATTATATGATTTAATTCTCATTTTTCCCATTTCCCTACATACCCTACAACTTCTACCCTATATACATAAGCTTTGTTTCCCTTTTTTCTTACCATCACAAATTTCCTTTATCTTTGTTACTTACCCTTACACCTCATTTCTCTTTGAATCTTTTCTATTTAATAATATCTATGATATATTCTAGAGCTCAGTTACCTCTTCAGTTTCTCTTGAGAAAGGATACAATATTTATATATCTGTGACCTATTTATTTCATTTATGAGTATGTCCATTTGAGTATATATGAGTCAAAATTATCATTTTATGGCAGAGTAATACTCCATTTTATAGAAAAACTACATCTTCTTTATCCAGTCTCCAGCTGATGGGCATTTGGGTTGTTTCCAAGATCGAGCAATCATAAATTGAGCTTCTATGAACATGGGTGCACATATGTCATTGTGATGTGAATCTTTTAATTTTTTTCATGTACATATCTAGCAGGGGAATAGCAGGATCAAGTGGGATCTCTAATCCAAGATTTTTGAAGAATATCCACACTGATCTCCATAGTGGTTGCACCAGTCTACATTCCCACCAACAGTGGAAAAGGGTTCCTTTGTCCCCACAACCTCACCAGCTTATTAATTTTGAGACAGCAACCATTCTTTGTGAGTGAGATGGAATATCAGTATTGTTTTCATCTGCATCTCTCGAATGACTAGTGATGTCAAGCATTTTTTCACGTTTCTTAGCTGCTTTTATTTCTTCCCCTGAGAAGTGTCTGCTCATTTCAGATGCTCTTTTTTTTTGTGAAAGGGTCTCGCTTTGTAGTTCAGGCTGACCCTGAGCTCACTATGTAGCCCAGGCAAGCCTCGAACTCAGCAATCCTCCTGTCTTTGCCTCCTGAGTGCTGGGATTACAGGCGTGAGCCACCACACCCGCCACTGTGGTATGTGGTATTGATTGCTGGTGGGTGTGAGTCATCACGCCCAGCATTCTATGTGGTCACCGGGATCGAACTCAAGACCTTGCACTTGCGAGGCAGGTGCTGGATCCACTGAGCTAAATCTCTGGCCCATCAGATGCTCATTTTTGAACCGGGTCTTTAAATATATGGGAGTGATTTTTTAAAGCTCTTTGTATATTCTAGATAGGAACTCTTTGAGAAACCACTGGTAAACATTTTTTCCCAGTTTGTTGGTTGTCTTTCTGCTATGCTGCTGTGCAGAAGCCTTTTAATATGATGAGATACCATTTGTTGAATCCTTCTGCTGTTCTCATGTTATAGAAGTTTTGTTCATAAAGTCTTTCCCTAAGCCTTGTATGGGTAATTTTTGCACAAAGATGTCCTCTCTGATACTGTCATGAAAACTCAGAGTTGTGATCACAGCCCAGATTTGCCCTATCCTTAAGTCTCAGATAATGAGATATGATTATTGTCTGATGTCAAGGAAGGAATCAAACTAAAGGCTAGACAATGTCTCCAAACCCATTGCATTATAAAAGTAAAATGAATTCACTTGAAGGGAATACATATATTTTTCTCTGTAGGTTTCTATCAGTCATGCAAATTGTTATCACAATGTATTGCTTTGAGGTGATTTTTTTTGCTTGGGATACTATTGTTCATGTATGGTTTTTTTTACATATTTTGGGAGATGTACTTAATATTTAAAGCTACCTACATGGGATTAGCTTACTTATATACATCTTAGTTAATACACTACTAATAGACAGACTTCTTAAAATTTCAATTTTATTGCCAGAGAAAAAATAAGAACAGCTAAAATTCACCCAAATTAACTAACATATACTATTTTGAATATATTAACATAGGTAATACTTATTCTATGAGAATGGGCTCAGCATTTATTCTATGACAATGGAAAGCAATACTTTAAAATTTCACAAATTTGTCAAAATTAGATGATAAGTAGGAATTGGAAAGTTGTAAGAACTTTAGACGCTGCAATTTAGACTGCAGAGACCTAACATTGAACCACTTGCCTCATTTCACCATAGACGCATGTGGGAGAAAATGTTAAACATACATATTCTTGATTACTTTCCTTGAAGATCTGAGATCAGAATCTAATAATGTACAGTTTTATAAGTTTATCATGTGATTCTTCTAAGGGCAAGATATTAAATCTCTGATTTATGAGATTTAAACTTTTTCGTTGTGGTTCTCTGATCAGCCTGATTTCCCAAGTCATTGAAAGATCAGTCCCATTAAACTGTATTGCTTTTCTCCATTCTCATTCATCATATTTTAATATTATAAATCTATTTCAGACATTCCATGGAAACAGTCCTTATTCCCCATCTCTGACAAAGACAATTCTTTTAAAAGCTACTAATATATTTGTGTTAGTGACACATTCATCATCAAAAGGTCACAGTTTCAGAGTGAGGAAAAGTTACTGTGGAGGAGCTCTGGCTAAACTACTGCTAGTAAGTTAAATGAGTCGAGGACTGGATGCTCCACAAAGGTCTAGGATAGTGATGGCGAACCTTTTGGAGACTGAGTATACAAAACCCAGTTATTTATTTCAAAGTGCCAACACTGCAATTGAACCTGGATATTCAGAGTATAGTCTACAAAGCAAAACACAACAAGCAAAAAACCTTTATTTGCTCCTTGGCTGCCACCACTACTTGGTTTGCATGCTGTGTACCTGCTCTACTGTGGCACGTGTGTGCCACAGGTTTGACACCACTGGACCCTATGAGATTTTAAGGAGGAGTTAAAAACACCTAGACCTACAATTTGATGATTATCTAATTTGCAAATATTCCTGTGCTTGACCTGCTATAGGAATCTTTCAGTATAACCTAGTAATAAACACTATCAAAATACTACCTGTTGATTTCACTAATGAATATGTTCTCAAGGTAATACTTATTTGAGTATAAATGACTCAAACTTATGATTCTTTATGGCACAGTAATAATCTATTTTATTTAAAAAACATTCTAAACACCGTATCTTTTCTTTGGTATGATAACCTGAAAAATATAAAGGAGTTATAGAATATATGATAGATATTGTGAAATAGAAAAATATTTAAAGTGAAAAGGGGAATGAGGCCGGGCGTGGTGGCTCATGCCTGTAATCCCAGCCTCGGGAGGCAGAGACAGGAGGATTGCTGAGTTCGAGGCTTGCCTGGGCTACATAGTGAGCTCAGAGCCAGCCTGAACTACAAAGCGAGACCCTGTCTCAAAAAGAAAAATTTAAAATAATGCAAATGGTTATAAAAGGGGAATGAGGGGAAAGAAAAATGTCATGTTATGAAAGGAAACAAAGCATATGTACATAGGGGCTGGGGATTGTAGGGTGGGTAGGGAAATGAGAGAAAATGAGAATTAACCCGTGTCATGTACTGGTACAAATTTTCAATGTTGAGTATGATCATGATGTGTATATACAATGTACCTATAAAGAATTCAATTTAAAAAAATAAAACATTGCCTACTGAGAAACAGTAATTCTTTTCATTTTTTTTATTTGTTTTCCTCATAGTTTCTTCTGTTTTGTTTTGTTTCAGTTTGGTTTTTTTTTTTTTGCTTTTTGGAGACAGGGTCTTGCTTTGTAGTTCAGGCTGGCCCTGAGCTCACTATGGTGCCCAGGCAAGCCGCCACGAACTCAGCAATCCTCCTGTCTCTGCCTCCCGAGTGCTGGGATTACAGGCGTGAGCCACCACATCCGGCATTGTGGTATGTGGTGTTGATTGTTGGTGGGCGTGTCTCCACGCCCAGCACCATATGTGGTAACTGGGGATCGAACTCAGGTCCTTACGCTTGCGAGGCAGGCGCCGGAGCCACTGAGCTAACCCTCCGGCCCCTTGTTTCAGTTTTTTACTCTACGACTAGTTTCCTTAATTTTGAATGTATTTTAATTTGAAAATTTTTGTAGGTGTTGGCAAATTCAGACTGCATATTTTAATATTTCCATTCCCTTATATATTTTTCATGTTTCTCATATCTAGGTACTGTGATGATAGACCACAAACCTTTGTTACCTTTCTTTAGCCATTAATTACTAATTAATACAATGGTGATGACTTCTTGATAGTTTTTTTTTTTCACCACGAAGAGTTTTCATGATTGATTTAGCTGAGGTGTCAGATGCCACCCTGTCATCTCCCTGAAGGAGGAAGTTTGAAATATTCAGCCTCCCACTCTTGGAAGTCACTGAGCACTTTCCTTGGCAGTAAAACCTTTGTGTCTTTCAGATTCAGCTTGAGTGTAGCTGACTGTGCAGCTCAAACTGAGAGAAAAGACGCCAGCAGAAATCCAACTTTCTGTGAAAGTGGACCCGTATCCCTGTGGAAAGGGTCTCTGGATACACAAAACTGTCTTGCGCTGCACTGCAAATGTCCACAGCACAAGACTTCCGGCTAGTAGAGGCATCTTTGAGGGAAGGTCATGTGCCGATGAACTCCAATTACATACATAACGCTAGAAGGAGGGGTTTGGGAGAGAAAGTAATTTCTGAGGAAACTGCTATGTTTTCCACAAGGGGCTTACTGATTTGTATTCCTTGAGACAGGCAAGGTTCTTAACATCCTCTTCCAACACTTGTATCTTTTGTCTTTTTGATATCATGTACAGTAACAAGTAGAAGCTGAGATTTCAGAGGAGCTTTTAGGAACATTTTCCTGGAGGTAAGTCACGCAGATTACCGACGCAAAATTCCAATTAGAATGAGTAACTCCAAGGTAACTGTGGGACATTATATTAATTAAGTTTCACCCATCCTGAAAAAAACTACTTGAGACATATAAAGAGAGAAAGATTTATTTTTGACTCATCATTTCAGATTTTTCAGGCCACACTTGGCTGGGTCCACCACTTCCGGTGAAGAGAGGCTTTGGCAGAAGACTGTTGCTTATTTCAGAGGAGCCAGGAAGTAAAGAGAGCTGGGGTAGAGCCTGCACAGGTGGGCTCCTTTGTTCTTGTTTTTATTCCAGGGCGCGTCTCTCCTCTCACCCAGCTGTCCCACAAGTCAGAGTTCTCTGGAAACAGCCTCATCGCAGTAGGCCTCCTTAGCTTTCTAGGCGTTTCTTGGTCATCCAGATGACAACCCACATTACACATCCTTTATGTTATGGGGACTGCAGTTAATAGTAGCATAACGTATTGCTGGAAATTGCTAAGAAGTTTGAATTTAAGTGTTTTCATCACAAAAACTGACAAATAGGTAAAGTAATAACTACATAGAGTAGCATGATTTCACCTTTTCAAAATGTATGCATATATTACAACATTGCATTTTATACAAAAATGCATAATTTTTATTCTTCAGGTAAAAACAAATTATAAATAACAAAGTGAAAAGGTAACTTCTGGAAGCTCATTTTACTGGATGAGTAAAGACTAGGTTTTAAAAGCAAATGCATATCAAAATAAAATTTGCTTTTGACAGTGACCTTTCTATCTCTTTGAAGTATATGTAAATTTTCAGTCTAAATAAGGCATCCATTTTATACTCTAAGAATATCCTCCCTTTAAGATAGAAATATCAAGGAAGATAAAATTCTTATTCCCCAATTCCTTTGGGAGGATAGAAGCCTACTTTATCTGAAACACATCTTTTAATGATGAAAATGAAGATATATGTGGCTCATTTTTTTTTCTTTAGACAAGCCTAAAACCCAGCAACTGGTATATCACAGTTATCAAGTTCATTTTAAGAAACTGCATACAATAAATCATTCAGTCAACTCGTCAGCCAAGTGTTGTTGACCTTAAGAAGATGCACACACTGAGTTGTATCTGGTCGAATGCCTGATAGAGTGAAGCTTTCTTTATGCCTTTGAGATCTCATAGATGGGTACCTTGTGATACACATTATATTCATGAAGCGACATAGTCTGGCTAGGTTCATGTATACAGATCAAATATATTAAGACTGGGCACCGCCTGTCCAGGGGAAATGGAAAATGGTATGGAAATCTCTAGAAAAAGAATAAAATATGTAATGAAATATGAGTTTTGACTTGTATTGAACTAAAGGTTTAATGAAATGTCACTTGTATGTCATTATATGATTTTCATTAGAAATGCTCCGTCCCTAGATGCTTTTAATTTACAATAAAAGAATATGATTTTGTTGGGGATCACAGGAAAGGAGATCGTTGCTGAGCTAATACAAGTAATAAAAATGGAAGATATAAATTTTATAAAAATTCCTAAAAATCTGCCCAGTCTGTCCTTAGAATTTTTCACAGTATACTCACAGAAGCCAGCTCCTCTCTTTGGGGTTGCTTAAGATCATGTAGGTAGAAATGTCCCTTGAAAGTTTGTGTGTTTGGAAGGGGATTAGATCTTTGGATTGCTGTGCTCCTCAGTGAATTGGTTGTTGGGTTCAGCAGCTGAATGTGGGAATTGTTTGGATTTGGGTAAATGGAGTAATGACTCAGAAGAGTGCATTTCTGTCTCCATTCTCAATTCCTCCCTTCTCCCTCTACTTTGGGAGTGACACGAGTTGAAAAAATTTTTTTTCTGCCATGCCTTTCAACCCTTGTGTTCTTGCCTTAGAGATAGCTGACTTTGGACTGAACACACTGGAAATTGAATAAACCTCTTCTTTAAGTTGAAAATATTATATATTTTGTTCCAGTGACAGGAAAGTGATTTTTTGGGGGGGAGGCGACTGAAATGAACAAACACTTTTCAGAAGAAGAAATAAAAGCTGCCAAGAACCATATGAAGAAATACTCAACATTTTTGGTCATTTGAGAGATGTAGATGAAAACAACACTAAGATTTCATGTCACTCCACAAAGAATGGCTGCTATATAGAAATTAGCCAGGTACAAATGCTGGTGAAGCTGCAGAGAAAAACGGAACCCTTCTGCACTGTTGGTGGAAGTGTAGACTGGTACAACCTCTATGGAAGTCAGTGGGGAAGTTATGTTAAAAAAAAAAACAACAAACAAAACTAGGAATAGAGGTCCCATTTGACACTCCTATTGCCTTGCTAGGAATACACACAAAAGTGACATTTATTTTTGAAAGTTTGAATAATACTCCATTTTATAGAGAACCACATCTTTATCTAGTCCCAGTTGATGGGCATTTGGGTTGTTTCCAAGATTTAGCTATCAAAAACTGAGCTCCTATGAACATGGACACACCTATGTCGCTATGATAAGAATAATTCTTTCATGTACATACTTAGCAGGGGAGTAGCAGAGTCAAATAGGATCTCTAATCTACGTTTTTTGCAGAATCTCTACACTGATCTCCATACTGGTACTGGTATCACTCTATTAGCAAAAATCATTTGACAGAACCCAATACCTATACATGATCAAAACCCTACAGAATATTGGAATAGATGGACTTTATCTCAACCTAATAAAAGCTATTTCAAGAAACCAACAGCCAGGATCATTCTAAATGGTCAAAAACTGAAACCTTTCACACTAAGATCAGGAACAAGACAAGGATGTCCACTATCACCACTCCCGCTCATTATAGTGCTGGAAACATTAGCTTTGCAATTAGACAAGAGAAAGATATAAAAGCAATACAGACAGGAAAGGAAGAAATTAAAGTGTCATTATTTGCTAATGACATGATACTCTATACTCTATATAGAAGATCCTAAAAACTCAACCAAGACTCTTAGACTTAATTGGCAAATTTAGCAAAGTCAGTAGTCTTATTATACATAAAAAAAACAGACTCACTGAGAGAGAAATTGAGAAATCAATCTCTTTCACAGTAAATATCTTTTAAAATAACTAAATTTCTACTTTAGATTGTCCTTTTTCTTTGTCTTTCACTCTTACATTTACTTAAAAACTATTTTTTCATAAGATTTCCATGAAAATGCAAGTATCTGTGTGAAGGGTTGTAGTCAAGGCAAAATAGCAACATAATGTCAGGCAAAGTCGGCATTTATTTGAAAAGCTAATGAGCACCTGGCTGAGTAAGAAAAATAAATATTTCATAAGGGCTGATACTGATCACTTCTCTGTTCTAGCTAGTAAACTTAAAATACAATTCAGCTGAAATATCTTCCTGTCTTGTACTCATTAAGACAACATGTCTTTTTTAGACTCCGAATATTTTTTCACTCCAACTGTCTAATTACCTAAAGAAAAGTTAATCCGGATGCTCTTGCATGCTGTCTTCATTTATCCTTTACACTCCAACCTTGCAAGTGTGGGATTTTACTTATGCTGACTAGCATTCCTGTTTTACATATTTTCATTCATCATAGACTGAACTATAAGTTTCCACCTGTGATTTAATTCTTATTGCACGTCAACACCTGGGTGCTCATAAATCTCAACTTCCACAATTCTCCTCATGATTCCTGAAGCTATTGTTTTACAATTAGAACATTTTCCATGCTTTGAAACTTAACCAGACATTTCCTTTATATCCTGGGCTAAATAATTTTCAGGGTTACTCCCAGTGATATCAAGTGCTCCTTGTAATCCTATTTAGGAAATGAGATAGATATATTCTTTAGTATTGTTTTGTTTTTTACATATTTCTATGTTACTAATTTTGACAAGTTCTAATAAATACAAATCAGGATGATGAGAGATAACACATCTAAAAATCATATATGTTTAGGGCTGGGGATTTAGCTCAAGTGGTACCGCTCCAACTTTGGATGCACAAGGACTCAAGTTCAATCCCCAGTACCACCAAAAAAAAAAAAAAAAAAAAAAAAGGAAAAATCATACATGTGTAGCACTTCTATATTTCTGCAAATGAAACTGAGGAAATGTCTCAGCTTCTTAGGATATCTTTATTCACCTGGTAATAGGCTACAATAACAAACACTCACAATATGAAGGGACATAGGTTTAATTTGGTTCATGTTTTGAGGGGAAAAAAAAATCATTCCATAATTAGCTCACTGCAAGAAGCGTTATGGGACAAGGATACTGCAGACAGAAGCTCTCTGGTTCAAGGTAGCTGGAAGACAGAGGAACAACATGGCTCCTGAAGAAGTGGTGAGGAAACAAAGTCACACTTCCATGACCCACTCGATTATACCCAGAAATGTCCTCGGTCACTTACTTCCCTGCAGGGCTCCCAAACCAACCATTTTGACATTTTAGGATTAATGATCACAATTTACCCCTTTTTCATCTTGATACTGAGACACAATCCCATACACTATACTTAATCTCCAAATAAAGAAATAAATAATAAATAATTGCTTCACCTCACGTGAAACCACTTAAACATAATAGTTCTCAAAGTCTCAAATGTTTCCAGCATTGCTAAAAGTTTCAAGTTTCTTTTGAGATACAAAGTAGACTTTTAGCTGTGAATTCCTGTAAAAGTTGAAAGAAAGAAAGAAAGAAAGAAAGAAAGAAAGAAAGAAAGAAAGAAGGAAAGAAAGAAGGAAAGAAAGAAAGAAAGAAAGAAAGAAAGAAAGAAAGAAAGAAAGAAAGAAAGAAAGAAAGAAAGAAAGAAAGAAGAAAGAAAGAAAAACAAGTTGCAGAATCCCATGATGCAATGGCACAAGGGAACCATTACCACTGCAGAAGGCAGGTATAGGGGTCTTGAAAGAAATAAAACCAATGAAACAGCAAAACCTAGCAGGGAAATAATTAAGTTCTGTATCTCCATATCGATTATATGGGAGCTCCAGAGGGCTTGAGGGCAGGTGTGTGCACCCACATGCCCCCCATATGGCTGTGGTGACTGCAGCTCATATGGCTGCTCTGCGGAGGTGCATCCAGGCATGATGACCACTCCTCTCGGCAGACATTCCATGTTCCTTCTATCTCCAGCTTTCTAGAGTCTCCTGTCCAGGTTCCGCTGCATGCTCACAGCCTCCTGCGTACTGCTGTCTCAGGGGCATAATGCCTGGCCTACCAGGCCGCCTTTGAAATACAGACGCAAGCTTTCCTGACTCCACCACTCTCACGTTCTGCATGCTTGTAAAAGAGCATCACGTGGGTGCTGCCAAGCTATCCATCAGGTGTGAACGACAGCCAGAAACACTCGGAGCACAGCCGCAGATGGCTCTGAGAGCCAGGATGAGGGTATGAGGAAGTAACCATAAGAAACAGTTCTCCAGAAACCCTCTGAATAGAATTCCCAGAGGATCCCTTCTCAAATGAGTGGCTTACACTTTTGTACCCTTGTGCATATGATGGACTGCGGCCGCTCCTACTTCTCACATCATTCCTTCCCTGTTCATCTTGTAGCTACTTCTGCTTACACAAAGTCATCAAGTCCTCAGAATGATGTCCTTGGCCTTTGTCCTTCCATCCTGTGCACTCAACAGGCAGTGTTACTTACAGGAAAAGGTCAATATTAATGTAAACCGTAGGCCTCAAATTTTAAAATATCCAGTGTAGCTCAGGCAACTCTTCTGAACCTCGGAATGACACGTACGACTTCTTCTGTGACATCTACACCTGCAAATCTCAGAGTCAACTTAAAATCAACAGCAGAAAAGGAAAGCCATGTGGATCTCTTTTGTACAAGTCCTTGTCTTGTTCCAGAGTACATCAAGGGGACCGCAACCGTCCCGTTATGCAAACCAGGGCCACAGGGGCGGGTTACTCTCCATTTCTGTAACTTCCTTCAAATTCCATTCATCACACACACTTTCCTTACTTCCAGATTGTTCTTCCTAATGTTATATTAGTATATTCACTCAACATCTTCTCATCTCAACATTCTAATCAAAGCTTCAAATGTGCATAAGAAAAATTTATTAGCTTTCTGACTGATATTCAAATTCTCTATTGAATTTGCCATTCCAAATTCCAGGAGAAACCTACACTCTTCCCTGTGGCTCTGACGCATGCTGTTGCTTTGGTAATAATTATGGGATTCAAATATATCATTTAAATTAAATTCTGAAATAATGTAATCACCTTTTTATCCCAAATAAAAGATCATGACACTTATAGACTGCTAGACACTTACCCCTTTATTCTTCTGTTAAACTAACCCTTAGCTCTCCAATCTTTTGATGAAATTTTTTAATTTCTATTCTATTCACAGCCTCATGTGAGTTTTGGGAGTCCATGCAACATTCCATCCTGCGACTCACCCTGAGACAAAAGAAATACAAATTTTGCTTCTGTTACAGCCTGAACTTGTTTCCGTTTCTGTCCACCTTAAAGGGAAGAAAAACAATGACCTTTAACTTTTGTCCACTTACTACAGTTTTTCTCTCCTCCTGAAATAACTATTTGTCTCTGATGTTCATCATCTTAGAAATGATAATATAGAGTAGACCTTATATTTTTTTCTGTTTGAGTTTATTGGTACATTTTACATATACATTATGATCACATTCATCAATGAAAATTTATACTTTTTTTTCCAGTACTAAAGATCAAAATCAGGATCTGTGTTTGCCAGGCAGGCATAGCTCAAGTGAGTTAAGTTCCTGGCCTTAGACCTTATTTTCAAGAACAATTTTTTGAAAAAAATCAACATTTTGTATCATTGTGTATTCCTTAAATGTCCTGAATATTAGTATTTTTACAAAGTCTATGAATACATTATGTCAAATATACTTTAAAAGTATAATCATGATAATAGTAAATAATTAAATTTTTAAAATATTACAATAAAAGATATTGCTATTAAGGCCCTTCATACTCTCATTTTGAACATACTTATCCTATCATTCTTGAGATTTCCTAGAGCCATTTTCTAGAGCAGTTCTGGAGCAGTTCTGGACCTCCTTCTCTGTGAGGGTCTCTACTTGTGCTCCACTGTGATTCAGACTTTTACTCTTCAAAGTTATATTGACTTTAGGGAAGAGCCGGAAGTTACCTGATTCCAGACCCAGTGGAGGGCAGCCACGTGGTAATGTTTTTCTTTTTCAGAAAAGGCTTAAATATTTTCATTCAGTTCAGGACATTCAGACAGCCAAAAAAAAAAAATGTTCTCAAAAGAAGTCTTCTGAATTATTTTAAAAAGTACCAAGAACAATGGAATAAGGGTCTTCAAAGCAAAGGATGCTATTTTGAGGGGGATCAATGACAATGTGTCTTTTATTGCACTTGTTTTCATTTTGCTTTGAAAAATGGTAACTAATATTGGGGGATATTAGTGGTAATTAATATAGTGGGACGCACGTATCGGCTCATTCAAGGTGTAATCAAATAACAAGCCATACATTTCGATCATGCTTTGTGTAGGTATTTACCAGGAGTCAGACGCCAAAATGCATTATGGGGTGTCTTCTGGGCAGAAAAATTCTGATCACTGAGGCTCTTAACACAGACTGAACAGACTACTCCATCTTCCTGTGCCATCAAAGTTACAGAAAATAAAGTAAAATCACTGTAGTAGAGATTTTATAGTTAACAATATATTTTATTTCAATTACATTTCACTGAATGAAAACTTTAATATATATTAAAATAAAAATTGAAATAAATTAATGTTTTATTTGGATGGAAAATATACTTTAAATTGTTGAAGATAAAAATATGTATTACCCAATTTATAAAGATAGAAAGTGATTCATTTGTTGGTTTTGGCCTAAAACTTTTCATGAGTTAAAGTTACAGTTAGGAATTTGGAGTTAGCTGCCCTCTCTAAGTGGTAACTAATATTGGGGGAGGCATGTATCAGCTCATTTAAGCTGTAATCAAATAACATCTTACACTGGATAAATCATAATCAGCCAAAATTTGTTGCTTCCAATTCCCAATTTTGCAAAGTCTGATCATGGCAGAGGGTGGTTCTGTTTGTATCCCAGGCCTAGTCACTGGCTGACAGACAGAGTCACCTTCCCACATCTTTGGGAAGCTCTGGGGATCTTTG
>PVIC010008069.1:29222-49199 GCA_004025085.1 Thryonomys swinderianus
AGAATGCAGGTAAGCAGATATATAACCTAGTTACATCAAGTTTTGTGAAGGAGAAAATGCTTGACTTTTCAAACAACCTCATTCATTAAAAATAAATTACCTTTGTGTTCATTGTAGCTGTAACCTTTAAACAATCAATGCATATATACTTGCTGTAATCATTCTTTAAAATTAGAATTATTGAAAAGCTTTATGATTGTTGATGAATGAAAGGACAAAATATTGACTTGTGGCCAAAAGAGATCATTTCAGGCAGTAAATAGGGCTGGCTTCCCAAGAAATCATTTCATTTAACTGCTTTCTAACACTCGTGAAGTGAAGTGGGTCAATTTTAAATATTTTTTTATTTTATTTACATATCATCTTATGATATTTCCAGTAATATTTTCACCTTAATTATAGTTACATTAAAAAATGAAGTATAACAATTAAAAGCAGATGGTAACAGTTATAAAATTTAAGAGGTATCAATTTTTCTCTATGCCATTTACGTTTTTATTTTGTAAAGTATTTATTGTGATTTTTACTTGATTTCCTAATAAAACTAATTTATACAGTAACCTTAGGTCACCCATGGAAATACACCCACTTCTTTATGCTTACTCAGCATTTAATGATATTTTCTTTCAGTGATGATTACCAGTGACAATAGACACACAGTGGAGATATTCAGACACTCTGATCTTTATTTGGTTTTTCTCTTTATTATCTTCACATTCTTCTAATTTCTTGACTCCAGTGACTTTCTGCTCTTACTTCATCTCTCTGACTTCTCATTAGAAGTTCTCCTTGTCATCTCCTCATCATCCTGTGGCTGCCAATTAAATTCAAATCCCTTTCCACCTCATCTGATGTTTTTTCCTTTGGCTGCTAAACTCTCTCTGTAGGCAAATATATACTCTCCAGTGCTAAGAAATTCTGATTAGAGTCTAAAGATCCAAAACATGCATCTCTAGCCAAGATCTATGCCAAGGGCATCAAACTTACTTAGCAAATTAGCTGTACATCTGCTCGTGATCATGTATGTAACTTATGTCAGTATATTATTTCTCTTTCCAAATCTACTCTCTTAAAATATCTTCTGGCTTCTCTTTGCTTTTACTAGCCACATAGAATCATACACGTATATATTATGTATTTATATATACACATATATATGTGCCACACATTTAAATATGCATGCTAGTATATATGTGTATTTATCTATCTATGTATAGATACAAATATTACACAGGTTTCTTTTCTTTTCTTTTCCATATAATGAATGGGAAGGACTTCCATCATCGATTTCACCAGTATCACTGGAGTGCCTTAAATTAGCTCAGTGTGATGGTTAATCTTGACAGCTTGATTGGCCCAAAAGGTGTGTAGGAGAATGCTAAAGCACATTTTCCGTGTGTGTGTGTGTGTGTCCTGGGAGCACCACCTGGCCGACTGTAACTCGCCTCTGGCCTTCCCCCCCCCCCCCGGCTCCTTTTCTTCTCTCTGATCCCGGCCGCCATACTGCAGGCACTTGTTTCTCTAGTGCACCTTCTGTGTGATATTTGTGTGTGGACTGGAGCCAGCCAACCACGGACTGAAAAATCTGAGCCATAAGCCAAGTAAACCTCTCTCTTTAAAGGGGTGCATGTCATATATTTTGTTCCAGGAATAGAAAACCTGACTAACACACCTGTGGCTTTACACTGAACATTCCTTCCCATAGTAATTCCACCTAATTCATTCTCTAGTAATAAAATCTATCTTCAGTAACTCTAACCATTGAACTTCTGTGATTAACAAAATAAATCAGGACCTTAGAACCCCTTTTAGCATAAATATGCAACTCATAATCGAGTTTACAAATCTTTGCTTTTCGTTCTGGCTTCATTTTGTATTTGTTCCTGCTTGACCTCTGTATTCAAAACATCAAGAGTTTTTCACTGTGGAAACTAGTCTTTCTCTTTACTTACAGTTTTTGTTCTTGTGTTTTTTTTTTTTTTTCTAACTGGGATTTTTCACTCATTTTAGAACTTTCATTAAAAACCTACTTTCAATTTTTGACTAGCTTTCTCTTCTTGGGGATGATGTCTCACGAACATTTCACCCTGACATCTAAATTATATGAGTAATACCACCCGAAAGCCAAATCAGACGATCAATATTAAAGTTTTCCACCACATTTGAACTTTTACTTATGTGGAATCATATCGTATATTATTTTAAAACTCATAATTGCTTTTCATTAATTTTATTATATTCCAAATATTCATGCATAGTGATAATAAATGCCTTAGTGATCTATCTCCCATACCTACTATGATACCTAGTATTCAACTAAGTATATTTAGAATTAATAAATGATGAATATACTTTCATTTTTATTCCTTTATTATCATATTAGAAATTTTATTACATCTTTAGAAAAGGAAACAAATTATTTATAACAGCTATAGAAAAGATAAAAGTTTGAGGCAAATGATACCCCAACTCAAATGCATTTAAACTGACAAACTATGGCAATGTTCTTATTAAACTGAGAAGGCATGTTTATAAAAACATGTCTAATTAATCTATGACCTCATTCTCCCAAACTGTGTATCTTATATGTGATACACACTCCCAAGGGAATACCTTTTGCCTCTAGATTCACTGCTTATGTATAAAGTCAAAGAACTTTTTTGAGCATAAAACATTTTAAAATCATGATCACTGCTAGATTTTGCTACCACAACACCCTTGAAATGCTCAGGTAATTAATCTGTATTCCATATTTATGAAATTAGATTAGGCTTAATAAGGTGCATTTGTCACACTTCTACACATAACGTTTGCTAAGAAAATGACAGAAAATGTCAACTCTTTCTTACCGAGTTTGGAGCTTCCAGAATTTGGGAAATGAAACATAAACCTCAAACATAAAGAAATCTTATATATATATATATATATATATATATATATATATTTACCACACATGCAATTGGAATAGTGATAATAGGGGTGGGATATTTGTGGTCTAAACCATGAAACATTTTGAGTTGTTGCATCCAAAGACACTGAGTCATTGTTGCAATTTGGGTCAGGAAGATGCATCTACCACAAAAAGTGAAGCATTTTTAATCCATTAAAATGGCAATTAGAAGGCTATTCAATTCAGTCATACCTACTTTCTATGATACTACTGTCTCCTAGCATTAGTTCCTAAATTCCACAATATTAAAATGGGTTTTGACATTTCATCCTTTCAGATCTGATATTTGCCTCAAATGTATGTCCAGCCTGTATTACATTCGGAACACTACTTCAAATGAAAGTAAAAAGAAAGCAGTGTAAAAAGTTTATAAACATTTGAACTTTAAATGGAATAGAAATGTTAATATTTGTCCTTGGAGTTTGCTATGGACCCTCATAAAACCTCCCACAACACTCCTAGAAAAACAATGTAGAGCCTGTCTGAGCACAGCATCACTCCTGCACTATAATGCTTTCCACATTTTCCACAAAACTAAAACAATTCATGAGATTATCATCCTCGAAATGCACTGAAATCGCCTACCATTATTAATCTCTGTAATCAACATGTCTAAGATCTCCAGTTATTAATATCCTCAATAAATATGCTTTGAATTATTAAAATATCAAATTTTGATTGTCACATAGATAAAGTTCTAAAACCTTCTGAAATATATGCCTCTTCAGAAAGCAATTTAGCAATTGGTACATCTTGGTTTATATTTATTAGTATTTGTAACTATGTCATGCCTTTGAAGTAAATTTTATATATACATATACAATATATCATATTTCATCAGCTGAAGTATGTATCTCAATATTTTGTACCCAGAAATTAAGCAATAGTACACTATATTCATTGAGTTATGAATGGAATTTTGTTTTTTGTTTCATTGTGTTGAGATCTGTTCGGTCAGTATCTGATTTTTCTTTTCTTTCTTTCTTTTTTTTTTTGAGACAAGATCTCATTTTGTAGTTCAGTCTGGCCCTGAGCTCACTATGTAGCCTAGGCAAGCCTCGAACTCAGCAATCCTCCTGTCTCTGCCTCCTGAGTGCTAGGATGACAGACGTGAACCACCACACCTGGCACTGTGGTATGTGGTATTGATTGCTGGTGGACGTGAGTCTTCATGCTCAGCATTGTATGTGGTTACTGGGATCAAACTCAGGACCTTGCGCTTGGGCGGCAGGCGCCGGAACCAATGAGCTAACCTTCTGGCCCAGTATCTGATTTTTCTTAATCACAGTTCCTTCAGCTATCGTAGAATTAACAATACTAGTTCTGAACTCAGGTGGCTCTTGGATGAATTAATGCTCACTCAACACAACAGTAAGGACTTGACTGATGTTCGTGAGGTATTTCCCACTTTTGTTGCCATTATTCTTGTCAACAATCCCAAGATGACCAGATGCTAAATCCATTAATCACATCTCTGATTTAATCCACGTTTATCCTATGTGCCTTGACTCTAATTCTTTAATATGTGGAATAACACACAACATGTGCTCTCTGTCTCTACTCTTCCCTTATTTTGCATCACTGTGTTTTACATTTCTTTTTGAAGTTTTTACATTTGTGTCTACTTGCCGGGCATTGTGGTTCATGTCTGTCCTTCCAGCACTTACGAGGCGGAGGCAGGAAGATTGCTGCGCTCAAGACCAGTCTGAACTACATAGTGGGATCCTCTCTCAGCAAGAAACAAAACAAAACAAAACAAACAAATAGACTTAAAGAAATATTCATCAACATTGGATGGATTAAAGAAAAAACAGTGGACCATTGTTAGGAGAAAAAATAATGTTTGATTTTAACATCTTGTTCTGCTCTGAAATTCTTGAATTCCAAAACTTAGTATAATATTAGAAATGTTCAGTTATGTTTAAAAGAAAACAAGAATTAGATTGAAATGTGGAGGATAATACAGTATTGCAATATAATCTCATTTTAGTTAAGTAAATAAATATGAGATGAATGACTTTGGAAGTCAACCAGTCAAGTGTGAACCATTGCAAGGAGGCGATTATTTGATGAATATTTATATAATATTGCCTGTGTGAGGCACTATTTTAAGCTAGTAAAGAGTTTTCATTCATTTAATTATCTCAACATTCACTGTATTTATTCCCACGTGATGATGAAGAGAATGAAAGTTAAATCAGTGCAGTGAAGTTATTTGCACAAGATCAGCCTCTAATAACTGAAAAGCCCAATTCTGCTCCCATATGACCTGGCTCTATCTACAGTTCATGCATTTTACCTTTATACTGTGTGTAGTTAATACATAATTTTTATGTTCCCCTCTTATATTGGATAGAATAATCTTTCAATGGAATTTGTTTGATATCATTTATAAATTACAGGAACAAGTCACATATGAGTTTGGCATTGTTGTGAAAACAAAAAGAAAGCTTAAATGAATGCTTATTTTCCACACAGGATTTAGAGTAGAAGTTTAGATGCTAGTCCTTTCCCACTGACTCTCATTCTTCTGGTCTGAGGCAAGTTTCCAGTTTAACCTTGATGGTGGAAACTTGCTTGACTGAGATCTACCTAGGAGGTTTGTAGAGTAATATTTCTATCACTGTCACCATTTTTGACCTCTGTCATCTATAGAATACAACATTTAAAATTCCATAGAGCTTTAGAACCCAAAATGTACACTTTTATACATTCCATTGAGAAAATCAATTAGAATTGTGTGGGCTCTCAGATGGAAGGAAGAATTTTTACAAAACCATTATACTAAATTATCAATACAAAACAATTTCACTGAAGAGATAGGGAAAAGTTTGCTGACTGAGGTTCTATGGAAAATGAATGTGGTCTCTAGAATAAAGGCAAACAAAATTGTACATAAGCAGCATACTCTGGTTGACAAAGATCCCCCCCACCAGAAGTAGGTAATCAGATATGGAATCACTATACATATGTCATTGAAATTGAGCAATAAAGTAATAGCAAATCGGAGATGACAGATTTCTCATTACCAAAGTGAGATAAAGGAAAGTGTTTACAAGGATGTATGTAGATTTGACAGTTATATTAGTAAAATGGCATTTAGCTCATTATAAATACAGATAACTGCGAATGGAGATGCTTACAAGAATATGTGTATTCATGGGTGTGCTAACTTATATCTAGAGGTGTCCCCCAAATATTCCATAGTCGTGGATGGGCTTTTTCAGAGGTGGCCTGATGTAGAGAGTGTGAGGCTGGAACTGATTTATGGTGCAGCAGGAAGATCAAAAGCACTAGGATTAAGGGTGTGAGTGCTACTTGTTTTAAGTAGCCTGAATAAGATACACGGGATAGAAAGGACTGTTGTCATCACCTGTTGCTTTGTTAACTCTTGGCTGCTTTGAACTGTTTCTCCTCTATTATGGTCCCTTCTATTGGAGGCAGCTGATTATGGACTGAAACCTCTACAAAGTGCGAGCTGAAGAAATCTTTCTTCCTTAAATTTGGGTGTCAGATATTTTTGCCTCAACAATGAGCAAAGCAAATAAGACTATTTGGTACTAGACAAGTGGAGTCATTGCTGTAACTATGCAGTTCAGGAGCCTGTAGGACTGGCTTGTGGGAAGACCTGGGAAAGGTTTGGAGATGCCAGCTGAGCAAGTGGAGCTGTAGCACCTGAGGCAGTTACTTGTTGAAGATTCTGGTCAGCGCTCAAAAGAGCAGAATGCTGATGGAAAAACTGCCTGAGAAGATGGGTTCTGGAGGGTTCTTCCGGGAAGGACTGCACTGGCTGTTGGAATCCAGATGATGTGACTTGTATTTTGGCAGAAACTTTGTCTGCATTTTGCTCATGTCCAAGGACTTTCCCTGAAATCGAGACTAAGAGCAGCAGACTAATGAAGTGACAGAAGAAATTTCAAGACAGAGCAATGTTGAAGGAGTGGCATGGCTCTCTTTGGAGGCTTTTCCCCAGATTTGTGTTGAGAATCGAGAAAAAGAGCACAGCAAAATGATTTTAAAAATATATTGAGTTAAGCCAGACAGGAAGCTTCAGTAAAGTTGTGGCCTGCAAGGGTGAAACAAAGGAGACATCAGCTGCTGAAAAGACTAGCAAGAAAAAGTCAAATATTAGAGAAGAACATAACAGAAAAGGTGGCCTGAGGACACTACAAGAAGAGGACACTACATAGTGGTTGTATCAGTCTACATTCTGATCAAAAGTGGAGGAGGGTTCCTTTTGCTCCACAGCCTCATCAGCTTTTGTTGTTGGTTAATTCTGAAATAGCATCTATTCTTTGTGGGATGAGATGAAATCTCTGTGTTGTTACCATCTGCAACTCTAAAATGACCAGTGATGTAGAGCATCTATTCATATAGTTCTTAGCTGCTTTTACATCTTCCTCCGAAAAGTATCTGTTCATTTCAGTTGGCCATTTTTGAACTGGGTCTTTAAATTTGGGGGGAATGATTTTTTTAGTTTTTTTTATATATTCTAGATAGTAGCCCTTTGTCTGAGGAACAACTGATAATGATTTTTTCCCATAATGTTGGTTGCCTTTTTGCTCTGCCAGTGGTTTCTTTTGTTGTGCAGAAGCTTTTCAATAAGATGAGATCCCCTTTGTTGATTTCTTTGCTAGTTTTCATGCTATAGAGATTTTGTTCATAAAGCCTTTCCCTAAGCCAGTGTCTCCAATAATACAACCTAATCTGTTTTGCAGTAGGTTTAGAGTTTCTGTTTTAATATTTAGGTCTCTAATCCACTTTGATTTTAGTTTAGTACATGGTGAAAGAGATGGATCTAGTTTCAGTCTCTGGCATTTTAAGGCCCAGTTTTTCCAGCACCACTTGTTAAAGAGGCTGTCTTTCTTCCATTGAGATTTGGCAACTTTCTCAAAGATGAGGTGGCTTAGTGTATCTGGAATTTCTGGATCTTCTAATCTGTTCCATTGATCCTCAGGTCTGTTTCTTTGCCGGTACCATGCTGTTTTTATCACAGTGGCTTTTCCATATGTGCAGCCATGGGACTGTTTATAGCAGCTCTGATCCTGATAGCTAAAACTTGGAAACAACCCGAATGCCCATCAACTCTAGATTAGTTAAAGAAGATATGGTTTTTCTGTAAAAATAGAGTATAACTCTGCCATAAAGCTTGATAAGTTTGGATCATTTATACATAAACAGATGTATCTTCAGGACAGACTCATAAGTGAAATAAATAGGTTATAGATGTATAAATACTGTATCTTTTCTCTAGTATGAGAAACTGAAAATGTAAATGAGTTCTAGAATACATGATAGATATTGTGCAATAGTAAATATTCAAAGGGAAATGGCGTTTAGGGGTAAGTAATGAGGGGAAAGAAAAAAATATGATGGTTAAAAAAGGAAACAAAGCTTATGTATATAAGGGTGGGAGTTGTAGGGTGGGTAGGGGAAAGGAAAAAATGAGAATTAAGTCATGTCATATACTGGTACAAATTCTGAATATTGACTGTGACTGTGATATGTATATATAATGTACTGATAAAGATTCAAGTTTAAAAAAAGCATGTATGAACTTTTAGTATTTTAGGCTATGTTCTGTGTTCTGAGCTCATTATCTCTGTAATTTCTCTCATTTCCTTAGTCCTGAAAAAGGCCTAGAGATTCCAAATAGCCCAGAGTCCAATAGAAAATCAGCAGCATCAAAATCTCAATAATGTTACAGATGAGAATATATGTAGGGTTATATTAAAACTCAACTTCCTCCCATAGTATGCTCATGATATAATTTTGTATTTTCTCTAAAATAAGACTGTATTTTGTGTGTCATCTTTCCATTCCTTTGTTCCTTAGAATTAAGAAACTGGATATAATTCAAATGAATAATTTTACATACTTAAATTAATGAGGTTTATTTAGAAATCATGTTTGAAGTAAAAAGAATGTGGCCAATTTCCTACAAAATTTATTGATTCATTCAAAAGGAAACAGTTTCAATATTATTACTAAGATTTTTGTCTAGAGGAAATTATCTTAGTATTTTTACTCAGACAGGATTATTATCATGATCTACTTATTCTGAGTAGAAAATTTCTAGAATATTCTCAGCAACAGCTAACAGAGAAAGATTTATAAAGCTCAGTAAGTCATTTTTCATGTCAGTGTCATTTTAGGAATAAATTGATGCCTGCTAGAACTTAATTTGGTTTGAGTTTCTTCTGATCATATTTATAGTTTTACAGTCAGTCATGTTCAATACAATTATCCATTACAAGACATATGTCAGGTTTAAAGTGAGAATCTTTTTTAAATACTCTGACATTATTGAATATCAAATTGTGTTAG
Organism: Thryonomys swinderianus; assembly: GCA_004025085.1. Taxonomy (NCBI): domain Eukaryota; kingdom Metazoa; phylum Chordata; class Mammalia; order Rodentia; family Thryonomyidae; genus Thryonomys; species Thryonomys swinderianus. Next base: position 38,500 of record PVIC010008069.1, read on the forward strand.
GTTAAGGATTTTAAACAAAACCTTTTACACAATGAAGCACTTGATCCCAATAGTAAATCCACCAATATAAAGTTCACATTTTATCTTTTGCATTTTCCAGAGCACATCTGCCAGAGTAATTAGATCTAGCCTCCTCCATGCAATCTGATAGTACCTGAGAAATATGCGCAGCACACAATAAATGTGATAAGAATGGATTTTAGTGTTATTCTCCAAAATTAAGTTTTTTTATGAAGTAAATTAAATTCACAATTAAATCTAAGTGCTGATAATTTAAATAATTCCAGATAGATTTCCAGGTTATTCCCTGTGGTATGAGTAATGTAAGATTAGTAAACATTTAATTTTTTTTTTTTTGAGACAGGGTCTCGCTTTGTAGTTCAGGCTGGCCCTGAGCTCACTATGTAGCCCAGGCAAGCCTTGAACTCAGCAATCCTCCTGCCTCTGCCTCCCGAGTGCTGGGATTATAGGCTTGAGTCACCAAGCCCCACATCTGTGGTATGAGGTACTGGTTGCCAGTGGGCGTACCACGCCCAGTATTGTTGTATGTGTTTACCGGGGATTGAATCAGGGACCTTGTGCTTGCGAGGCAGGCGCTGGAACCACTGAGCCAAATCTCCGGCCCAACACTTAATATTATTAATAATCTTTTAATTTGTGGCTGTTCATTGGATTTATTTTGATTTAATTTACAAAATAATCTCTTGATAGAGGTAAAACAAAGACTCAGTAAACATGTATAATTCAAAATGAAAAAGAAGAGACAAACATATTTGCACATCATTATTTTCCAATAACCAAAAAAGTAAGCTTGAGATTTCTTTCAATGTTATTTCATATTCAAATATCATACAGTGAAAAATTGTAAGTATAAAATGATCTACAAAGTTATAGACTATTTTCCACTAATCTGTGTCATGTATATAACTGTTGTAAAGAAACAATTCAGAATAAATTTTTTTCTGAAATCATATAACTTTTTTGCCAAAATTATGTAGATTAGTAGGTTATAGAATATAAAGTCTATATTCTAGTTTAATGTATATGCTTTTTCTTACATTTTGACAAGCTAGCAAACAATTCACTATAAAATCTAATAGCTCACAGCTATATAAATTTTTAACAACTGTTTTGATTGAAATCATTTTAGTGAAGAAGTTCTAAACATTCTGTTTTAAATGACCTCTATTTTTAATACTGGCTCCACATTTAAACTGGATTAAATGCCTGATTCTCTTTCTTGTACTTTAGAATATCAGTCTAAATTGAAATAAGAAGTCATGTGGTTAGTTTTAGGTTTGTACTTAATATTTTCCACACTTAAAGTAGAAGAAACTTTGAAATTAGAAAATATGTACTTTCTCATATTTCTGAGGTTTTTCCCACTTCTTAGCCTAAGTATTTTATGATAATATTTTAGAAGAAAAATATATTTTCAGATGCAGCTTCTTAATAAATAAGAAGTAGTACAAATGTGTTCAGTAGCTTACTTTAAGTTACTCTCTTCTAATTATTAAAATATGTGTTGAACACAGTCTGAAGACTGAAAATTGTTATCTACTTGAAAGGAAAATTGAAATAAGGAATGGTCGGTTTCTATGGCAGGATTATTTATCTTTCACAGACTAGCATGATCAGACAAACCCACAGATAAATAAAGATGGATTGTACTAATGACCCAGGGGATTTCTATTTTGAGGGAGAAATGACTAAAAGAAAATTTTTGCTTCTGATTTAGTTAACTCAATAGGAATTTTTTTTGCCATTCACACATTTATGGAGACAGAAGTCACTATATTTTAGTAACTTCATTTTACCACTGTGTAGTGTTTTTGTTTTTCTAAGTATAATTTCTTCACATCTCATAGACTTTGATGCATTTTAATGTGCTTCATTAGAAGTGCCTTTGAAAACCTGAACACACTGAAACATAACTTTGACTTTATATTGGAAACATGAGAGGTTTCTAAACTGCCAGATATAAAAGTAGAGCTAGAAATTCAATGACTGTAGATCTAATGAAGTACAGTCAAAATTATCTGCAATCTTGTTTTTAAAAATTACAAGGTAAATCCAAAATTTAGGTCAGTTGGCTTATATTACCATTCTCCTCTATTCTTAGAGTTTGGGAAATAAAGGAGCTTATTGTAATTTACCAACAAATGTTAAAGGATACAGATGGTTAATGACTATATAGAAACATTTTAATTTTTTCCAGAATCAATAATGGCATGCAACAGATTTAAATGTTAATTCTATGACAAACATAATATAAAAAAAATTGAAAGTACATATTGAGACACAATCCTTGTTATTCGTCAAACAGAGAGTTCACAGTAACAGTGTGGGACAATGTTAAGTTGTAAAATTACAAAACATGAATCCATCAATATTCACAATACTTAATATTTATAAAAATATGAAAAAATATAAATTTTAATATAATATAATTATATTAAAATATATATATATATATTTTTTTTTGAGACAGGGTCTTGCTTTGTAGTTCAGGCTGGCTCTGAGCTCACTATGTAGTCCAGGCAAGCCTCGAACTCAGCAATCCTCCTGTCTCTGCCTCCTGAGTGCTGGGATTACAGGCATGAGCCACCACGCCTGGCTAAAATATTTTTCCATAAGCACTTCATGTCCTACTTCTGTGTTTATGAGAACTATATGCATCTTGATCTATGACTGATAAAGAATGCAGGACAGTATTTACCATATAAAGTTGTATTTACTGAACCATAGTATAATTTAATTACTTCAGACATCATAGAATTGTATCGTTAGTGTAGCCATATCTGAAAATAATAATCAAATTTTATCACTCGTTGCCATAAAAGACAAGTTGTATAAGACAACATTCATGTTTTGTTAATTATACATCATATTTAGTTTCATTCCTGGGATTTCATTATTGCTTCTTTCAAGAACAAAATGATAATTTTTATGTGTCTTGGAATATATAAATTAGAATAGCTCTCCAATTTATTGCCAAAGAATGATAAATTCTATTCCAAAGCTTTTAGAGCTAAAATGCTGACTCCAGATAAGTGAGCTTTTTTGAAGAAAAATAACTAATAAAAGCATGTAAAACAGAGTGCTACATGTGGCACTTACTTCCATTCCAAAAACTCATCCTGACTACTTTTCAGATATTTGACCAATGTGAAGATATAAAATCACAGCAAAATACAACTTCATGAAAAACTGACTTCTTGTCCCAGAAGATTTAAGATGCAGAGTTTATTAAATTAGAATATTTAGATAATTTGATATAAAGAAGAAAATCAAAATAAACTTTCATTAAAATGCACAGAAGGACCTGGAAATGTTTACAGATAATTTACTTACTTCATGATGTCAATACCTTCCACAACTTAAGAAAAACAACACAACAACAAAATATAAAGATTTCAGTTGGGTATTTTGATACTTTCATTGTACTTGTATGAAAATTTCAGCCAGTGCATGCAGTTCTAGAACTGTTGCTGTGCCCAGATCACAAACACTCTGTACAAGAAAGTATAAAATCAAGGTTTCTGAAACTAGATGTACTTTATTTCAGTTCCTGGAGAGCAGGCCCAGCTTGATAGGACTTCTCAAGGAACATCATTTCCAAAACCTTGAAAATATATACTGAAGTCTGAACAAATGATGAGCCACTATCAGTGAAGTATAGTCCTAGACATTGGCAAATGAGAGAAGTATGTATTTATTTTGGGACCTGTAATTTATTAATTGTTTGTTGTAATGGTATATTTATGCATTTAGTAGCATACAGCTAAGTAAACATTTATTTCCTATTCCTTCAGAGTGTGATTTTACAGTTTCATTTTTCAGTACTGTTGTAATGAGGAATTTATTACATGGCAGGAGTACCGGGGACCCTGATGTGTTACCGGAAACCTCTGCTGTAGGCTCTAGCCTCCTCCTCAGTGTACAACACAAGCCTAAGAGAAAACCTAGAAGACAGAACTAAGACAAAAAGCAGGGTGGTAGGATGACTAGCGCTGCTTTACAGAAGATGTTCGATTGTCCATGCCTCCAGGAGAAGCAAGGTTGGACACTGGATTTAACTGCATGGAATGAAACCTCCATATGAGGATAAATCCAGCTTTAATTAATTAACTAATTTATGTATTTATTTATTTGTACTTTCATAAGGATTCTTTCACCTCAAAGTGATGAAGTAATACTAAGAGTTGACAAATTAAACGGAAGGTCCATTCTGGCTTTAAGTAACATCCCTAGGAGAATGTTGTGTAATGTAGTTTGAGAGCAGATGACACAGGAGGAAAACTAGAGATTATTAGAGAAAGACTTAAATGAAGAGAATAGGTAGATATATAGATGTACAAGGAGAAGAAAAAGAAACTTCTGGTTATGTACTGAAAGTGTTCTCTGGCTTAATCAAAAGCAGGGCTACCCAGTCAAGTGCTCACACACACACCTTGGCTTTTCTGTTCCTCTTCATTACGTGAAGGGAACGTTCAGCTCAACCAGCTTTCTGTCTCCTGCTGCACGTATGTAAGGAGCCTGCTGTTTATACTCACAGGATCGACTGTTGGGGAAAGAAGGAGCTAAGAAGCACGAGTGAACGATTTGTCTTCATTGTGTTCAGACTCAGCTTCGAGTATCATTAATGCTTCTCACATTTTGAAATAATAACGTTGTTATCTCACCTCCAGATTCAAGACAAGGCCCAATATAGTATGAAAGTTTTAACTCTCACATCAGCCACACAACACAGACTTCATTTCAAAAGTCTGAAACAATCAAGCTGATGAACTTGATTTTATAAGATATTTTGAATATGTTATCAAAATTTACTGTAAAGACTTTAAAATCAAGCATATTAGCACTTTTGCTTTTTTCCTTCTATTTTTTGACCTGAAATTTTCCCATCCTGAGTACTTTTGTTTTTCTAAAAATATTTAAAAACCAGGGAAATAGAATAAAATCTCACATTAAAAATATATTCGTATCATACAATTTACCTCAGCTCAAAAACTCGATTGTCTGAGTTTGGTAGAGATGCCCGTGTGTGTGTGTGTGTGTGTGTGTGTGTGTGTGTGTGTGTGTGTTTTACATCCCCACAAGATATTTACTGATGATAAATGGCAAGATGTCTGGCAAATGCCATCTATTTTTTTTTTGAATCTTTACTGGTACTTATATATACACATCATGATCACACACAATATTGAGAATTTGTACCAATATACAACACCATTTAATTCTCATTTTTCCCATTCTTCCAATGACCCTAGAAACTCCTGACACCTAAATACATAAATTTTTGCCCCCCCCCCTTTTTTTGAGACAAGGTCTCGCTTTGCAGTTCAGGCTGGCCCTGAGCTCACTATGTAGCCCAGGCAAGCCTGGAACTCAGCAATCCTCCTGTCTCTGCCTCCCGAGTGCTGGGATTATAGGTGTGAGCCACCACACCCGGCTTTTGCCCCTTTTTTATACCATCATATTATTTCTTTCCCTTGTTAGAAGGCAGCTGTTTGTTCCTAGATGCAGTTTCCAAACTAAAACAAAACTTTTCCAAACACTTCTTATTACAGAACAAATTGTTTGCAAATGAAAGCACACATGAACCAAGATACCACTGTATTTAGTGCATACACATTTTTTGAGAATGATTGGTATTTCGAGTACTCACATAAAACATATTAATGGTAAATTAATCACTATAAGCAACATGCTAAGTGTTAACATTGAGTTCTTTATATTGCCTTTGAATTATAGCACAAAGTTAGTGATTAATTACCCTGTTACATTCAAAGTATGTGTTGACTTATAAGCAGTTAATTGATTGAATAAAGTTTACATTTACAAAATTCTCTATTCTGAACACATTTGCAAGTGTAATTTATATATAGATCTAGATGTGTTGAGGAAGGTAATTTTGTTTTAAGAAACTTTACATCCATATTTGTTTTAAAATGAACTACACATAATTAAAATTTAGAGAAAATTCCTTGCTGGGAGCAGTAGGTAAATACTGACAATATAATCTCCAAAATTTTCTTCAGACAGGTGTGGCTTTTAATCCCTTCTTCCTACACTGTCAATATGTTTTCTGAGTACAGAAAGAATGAAGATATATTTTCACTTTAATAATGAATTATATTTATTATTCAGGATCACATAACACCTCTAAAACTCATGTTTATGAAAAACAGCAGTAATTACATTTCATTATGCATGTTCTAAGAAGAAAAATAATTGTACTGTGCTATGTAATTTTACTCTGTGCTATTCTAAGTACTTTCATTTAAACAAGATAATTATTGCACATGGAAATATATTTGAAAGCTATTTTCAAACAATAACAAAGTATATGAGCTCTGTGAATATTGAATTATTTTAATACTTGAAATACAATGTGAATTCTTAAAGACCATATGTATTTGCATAATGCTGATAATCTTTTTTCATTTCTTTTTTAACTTAGCTGTTATAATATCCACTGCTAATGCTAATTATATGTGTTTATTATCCATGATTATCTCTAGATATATGTACATTTTATTTAATTAGACCATAAACTCTTATTGGGAAATAAAAATAAAGTCACCTCTTCTCTCAGTGCAAGATATTAAATTGTCTTCCTTATATGCAAACTTTCCCAGAAGCCAGTTGCCAAATTTTAGTTTGGGATTGGAGGGTGGAAAATCAATACAGTAAATTGCATCACAGGGAAGGAGCTACACAGCACATTAATTTTCATTACTTTGTCTCCCACCTTTGTATTCTCCATATTCATTAATGCCAACACTCATATGAAGTAATATTTTAGAAATGCACACTATACTGTGGTGAGAAAATCTTGATTATTGTACATTGTATACATGTATGAATATATCACACTGTGCACAATTAATATATGCAGTTAGTAGGTTGGTTAAAATGGTAACACGAAAAGAAGAAAACTTGGGAGCATAGAGTTCACACAAACACTAGAACAATCACTTTTTGCTTTAATATCAGGAAAAATATCATTCATATTTTTATCTTAGTGATTAAAACAACATTATCTCCTTTACCTTCAAGCATTATCTTCATGGAAAGCTTAAAACACATTTATGTTCAGAGCCCAAGGCACACATGAAGGAACTTTCAAAGTCATCCTATTTATGATGAACTTAACAGGATTAGCCGGCCCTGTCTCCATTACTGCTGGGATTCTAGTGCTCTGTGAGGTCATACTCTGGACTGTGTCACTCTTATGGCAGAAGTGATGCTCAAAAGCCTGACGACTACACTTCCCCTGTAATGCTGCTCACAGAATCGAAGACACATTCCTTCTTCAGATGGGGATCTGTGTTCATTGCTGAGTGGCTCTTTTTCACTTTGAAAAATTTAAATTGTTTCCTTTTCATATGTTTTTTATATTTCCTTCAGAATCCTCAACTAAAGTATCATATGTTTCAGAAATTCAAAAAATAAATATTTCTACCTACATAATTTCTGAAATTCATTTTCTTCATACATAAATTTGGACGAAAACATGTCTGTGATACTCACAACTCGATTGGTTTATGAGCCGAGTCTGTCTTGAAAACACATATTGCTGTAAGTGTACAGTTAACTTTAAAGGATTATTGCCAAATCAATTAGTCTCACTGCATATCCCAGTAGCTAGGCTGACGCATAAATTTAAGTGGAACAAACTATTTGACATTGAAAAGCGTTCGTGAAGGGAGCTGGGGTAAATTTTAAAGTCACAGGGAAGACACAGAGTTCTGAATGATTTATTGGCTGTCTGCCTTTCTCAAATGGCTGCCAGTCAATGTCACACATGCGGCCTTTCAGATAGCGTGAGCTCTTCCAACCAAGCAGTTTCACTATAAAAAGTACAAGGGAGAATTAAGAAAAGTATGGTGTTTGCTTTAATAGGACAAAAATCTTATTTTGGAGGTTATAAGCATCCACAAAAATAGTCTTTACCTTGATAGTTCAATGTTACCATTTCCATAGGTTTTAGTCTTAGGAAGCAGTATTTCACTCTTGGAGAAAATGGTTTGTCTAGTCATACTGGATTTAAAAATTCTTTCCATCAATCACTGGCAGGGTTAGCAATTAGAAGTAGAGGAGAACTTTATGAAAGAAGTCAGTCAATTTTCTTGACTTCCCTTCAGCCGCGCCTGTCAACAGAGGAAGAGAAGCAAAAGAAGAAATACTGAATATGTAGATGAAGCATATGGAGCAGAATGGAAAGTTCCAGAGTTCTTGCTCAGCGGAGTGTAGTCACATTAAATGCAAAACACTTTTCTTTCATTTTTCATAGAAATGTAATTTTTAGTAATGTTTATCTTTGAGAGTACTGTTTTTCTCTAGTTATCAATTCAAGTCGTGTTAATAGAAGATAGCTGTTGTCTCAATAAAAGAGAAAAGCTAGAAATAACATTTTCAAGGTATGCAATTTTAGAATTTCCTATGGACTATAATTTGATATGCAGGAGAAAGCAAATAAAGACAAAGCGCTCTTTAGACAGTAGGTTGAGAATGAGGAACTGATCATTTAAATCAGAGAAGTCGTCATATACTGGTACAAATTCCCCAGTGTTGAGAGTGATTGTGAGCTGTATGTAAAATGTACCAATAAAGTATTCAATTGAAAAAAAAAAGACTTTAACAATAAAAAAAAGAAGTTGTAGCTTTGATATCAGACTTTCTGGTTATTACAAGCATTACTCAGGAGAAAGAATTGCATATTCACATTACTCTAGACATTTATGAGGTCTTTAATATTTCTATGAAGACCCAGAAAACAACCTGGAAATCACAAAATTAGATAAGAGAAATGGTCGCACAGTAGATAATTACCAAGAAGTTTTGAGTCTCACCCCTTTTACTCATGTACATATATTTTCTCTTCCCAAAATGACTTACATATTGGTGGAAGTGACAGTTTGTGACATCTGATATGTCCTCCATTTTGGCTTATTGGGATTTGATCCTACAGGAATCCAGCCATGTTGTTGTGAAGACCTTGTGGAAGGTCAGGGCAGGATCCACACAGACAACAGCTGAGGGTCTGCCGGAAGTCAACATCAACTCCGTTTGTTAATTAGCCCCCCCTGGTGGTGGGTGGCCCAGCCAATGAAGACATCAGATGACTTTAATCAGTCCCGGTCAATTAGTACATTGTAACCTCTCAGCAGATTCTTATCAAGAATCAGTCGTCTTAAATAGCTACTCCTGAAATGCTCTCCTCCAAATATGTAAACAGAGAATAAATAATATTGTTTGAAGTCGTGAGGTTAGAGTAACTTCTTGCACAGAGTTGACAGCCACTTGTGCCTGTGGGTTTCTAGAGTTGTCACAGTAAGAGTAAATATCCACTCACTTGGCTTAGTATTGGGTCAAGCACTCCTTTAGAGATATAATACAAATGTTCATCATAATTTTTCTTCAAAATCTGTTTATAACATTTTCAAATGTATGATTTCCAAATCCTGTTCACTTGGTAATGCTATTCCATCAAATGATATAATAGGTATTTTTCTAGGAAAAAGCAAAAACAAAAACAAAAACAAAAAACTCTCATGGAATCGGCAAAATAATCCCGAACAGAAACCTAAGTGGACCAGTTGTCACCTCATACACCATGTGATCTGAGTGGCACATGTGAGCACACCCGGTTGGTCTCTGGTGTGGCTCGGGGTTGAAGGACAGGCGAGGACAGGAGACAGGAAACAACTGACATTGATGGAGCTGATTACTGCACTGTTTGGTTTCTTCTTGCTCATCTTTTTGTTGTTGTTGTTTCAGTCTCTCCTCTCTTTGCTGCAAAATTTTGCCCTAGATAGAAAAGAGTATGAAAGACTACATCAGTTGTTTGCCTCAGGAAATTACTGAGGGACAACTTATCTGGAACAGCCTGAGCAAAGAACTTATGTATTTAACAGTAGTTTACTTACAAGACTCTCCTTCAAAATCATCCCCTTTTTGGAGCTGCCAGCCCTAAAGTTTCAGCTCTAATAGTTGCCCGGTTGCAGTAATTGTCCTTGCAAGAGTCACTTAATTCTCTTGAGGTATTTCTGACAGTCAAGCAAGATGTTCCTCAGTCCTTCTTTTTGAAACCCTGTGAAAATCTGTCAAAGTGTTCTACTTGCTCAGCTTGGTAAGCTTTAATGAAATGAATTTTGTTTTAATAACAGGTGTTTTGAGGAGTCTTGGGAATTTTCTATTGAAAATAAAAAATAACACAAAAAGGCCATTTTTATTAAGGTGATGATTATTCTGTATCTCCAGTGGCTCTTTGTGTTCTACCATTGGTCCTTGCCAAGATCAAAATCCACTTCATAGTCAAGTGGTATTATTTGAATATATACTCAATTTTACATGCTCTTTTAAATGATGGAGATAAAAACTCAAACCAAAGCAGATCATTATTTGTTGTGTACTCCTTTAAGAATAATACATGTAGAGTTCTACTATAGTAAAAAGAACTCTGGAACAATAATACCAGGCAATAAATGATATTTTTCTCTTCACTTCTCTTTATAAAGCACATACACATGGGTGTAGTTTAGAAGGCATGATGAAAAAATATAGTGAATGTTTACTTTTTTACATTTGTTACAGTAAAAAATGCATTTCCATTAATCCCCCTCAAATGCCCCGCCTCACTTCAAACATAGCTATCTCATCAATTTTTCAACTTTTTGAAGGAATTCTAC